>JBAMJV010000273.1:0-137614 GCA_037951105.1 Echinarachnius parma | reverse complement strand
AATCGTGGGAAATCGAACCCAACACATCCGGATTGGTAGACCCGAACGACCGACATCTAGCTCAGTTTGGATAGCACCGGTCATGACGGTCGAGCAATCCGGAGGTCTTTGGTTCGATTATAGAGGAAACCAAATTTCCTTTTCTCATTTGCATGATATGTTAATAATATGTTATGCATCGGCTTATATTTAAGAGGCCTCGCGTCTAAATGCCGATTGCAACTGTCCGTTAAAACTGCCACCGCTGTGCTCTTTCCAGTCGCTCCTATCATTCAGACGCGAGGACCTGTCAACAAGTATAGTAAACAAAAACTAATAAATAGTGGGTCGTTCTATGAGTGTGTTTTTGTATGTGTGTGTATGTATGTATGTTTGTGTGTCTGCATGATTGCGTGTGTGTGTGTATGTGTGCGTATGTGTGTGTGTGTGTGTGTGTGTGTGTGTGTATGCGTGTGTGGTGTGTGTGTGTGTGTGTGTATGTGCGTATGTGTGTGTGTGTACTTTGTTTTGTTAAAGCTATCCATTAACTCCTTGAGATTTTTTCCAAAAGTGATATTTGAGACTTCAGTCTTCAAGTTTATATAAAAAAAACATCATCTTGAGATTCTTGTGAACGTTGTGTTAGTAACATAGAAAGAAAAAAACAATGTTTACCTAAAAACGTTTAAAGATAATGGTGAGTATTGGTCAAACTTAACTTTAGTAACCAAAACCTGCACGATTACGGTACAACTAATAGTTATTACTTCATCATGGTCGAAAAGTATGCACAATTACAAACGACAAAGTAAAACCTCTGTTATCATCAAAAATAGCCGTTACAACTCAAGTGTCAAATTAACTCTAGCGCGAAGCGATAGCGTTCTAGGTCCTAATACGGGACTGCAGTGCGCGGTACGGTAATACATTGTATAGTATAGTACCGTGCATATTCATTTGTAACCGCAATCCCCGTTCGTTCGTCTTTCTAACACACGGATAGAAGTCCATGAGGCGCATAATATCACTGATTTTTTTTGGCGGAATGGAGGGGAAAATCATAATTTTAATCCACCATATAGTTGGATCACATATTGGAGAGTGAATTGGTGGTAAGTACCGTATCATATGTATAGTTTTAAGCACAATTAGCGTGCACAAACATATCTATTTTCAGTCCTGTATTAGGAGCACCTAGAACGTTAGGGCCTCGCGCTAGCGTTCTCTAAAAAGTGATACCCGGGCGTCAATCTTTTATATCATATTTTGAAAAGCAAATTTCACAACAATGAAAGCATTTGAAAGGGAATTATTATTATTTCCATGTTTTTTTCGATGATCATTCATTTGGAATTGAAATCAACCAAATCCGTTACAATTAATTTTGGGGGGGCACTTTGGAAATTACCAATACTCACCATTACCTTTAAATTGTATACACATTACTATAATATGAATATAAAAGAGATAGTTGAGTTTTGGTATAGAGGGGGCTGCACGAAATAATTTTGTGTGATATAATGAAAAACTGAGTGTAAAATTTGAAAGAACATACATTTTTTAATGACAGAATAAACTTTATTTGATCAAAATCGGTTCAGTAACGGCTGGAATATATCAATAAATATACCCGATCGGAATAAATCTCAGCTTTGCCCAAACTGGACTACCCCTTTAAAGACGGCTCATCAACTTCAGGTTACTCTGTACACCGCTGCTAAATACCATGTCGTTAGCCTGAGCCAGAAGAATAACGGTGATTAATTGTCTTGCTTGTTTCACTGCATGACGACCCTTCTTATGGTAAAGTTCTGGTTTCGAGGGCGATTTAATGAATTATTTGGTTTTGTAATGACAAACTTATGAAGTAACAACAATATTTTAAGAGAGAATAAGTGAATAAAATGAATTGGATCAAAATCGGTTCAGAACCAACTTAAACATTTTCAGAATAATATATCTGACATGTCCGATAAAGTTAAATGTTGGGGTTTAACATTTATTCGATAATTCAGTGAAATATGTAAAAAATCCTTTTACCCATTTGTCTTAGCCTTACTCAGCCTTATCCAAACTGTACTACACCTTTAAAGACGTCAAGTTACTCTGTACACCACTACTAAAGCCCCTTTCACACCGGACCTGCGCAATGGTAGAGTTGCGTAGTGTTGCGTACAGAGTACGCGAAATAGGCTGCGTATTCGTGAACAAAAAACATTATTCGGCAATTAACGCTCGTAGGAGCCGCGAGTAGATGTTTCGTCGGACTGGCGTAGTGAGGGAAGCGTACTATTGCGTAGGCATGGCGTACAGTAGCGTAGTGTTGCGTAGACTTGCGTTGGTATGACGTACAGTAGCGTAGTGTTGCGTAGACTTGCGTAATTTCTGCGTTCAGTGTCTACACAGACAGTACGCGAAAAAATGTAACATGTTTAATTTTTTGCGTCCATCTCGCGTACCCCTCTGCGTACCTCAGCGTATAGTTGCGTAGGACAGCGTAGGGCAGCGTACACTCGGCGTAGTCGGTACGCAACACTACGCAACTATACGCAGGGCCCGGTGTGAAACCCCCTTAGTACCATGTCGTTAAGCTGAACGGGAAGAATAACGGTCATTAATTGTCTTGCTTGTTTCACAACGTGACAACCATTCTGAAAGTAAAGTTCCGGTTATGAGGGCGATTCAATAAATTATTTTTCGGTGAAGATATGACAAACGTATAAAATAACAGCAAAAATATCTCTAGAAAAAAATAAGTGATTAAAAGAAGGCAAAGAAAATGGGATTCCAACGGGATTCGAACCCGAGACCTCCAGATTGCTATTATGAACCTGACATAAACCCGAAGGCAATGAGAATTAAGGGGTTTCAGGGACGAGCACCGTCTAGGGTTTTGTATAGCTCAGTCGGAAGAGCACCAGTCTAGCAATCTGGAGGTCTCGGGTTCGAATCCCGTTGGAATCCCATTTTCTTTGCCTTCTTTAATCACAATATATTTCTGGTCAGTTTCTTTATATGTTTGAATTAATTATTACAAAAAAAAATGTATCGCTTCGGTGATCCCTCGCATATATCCCCAAGTTGAGTGTATCATTCGGGTTTATGTCAGGTTCATAATAGCTTCTGACCATTCAGGCAATGAGAATTAAGGGGTTTCAGGGACGAGCACCGTCTAGGTTTTTCTATAGCTCAGTCGGAAGAGCACCAGTCTAGCAATCTGGAGGTCTCGGGTTCGAATCACGTTGGAATCCCATTTTCTTTGCCTTCTTTTAATCACAATATATTTCTAGTCAGTTTCGTTATATGTTTTAAAAATAAGTGAATACATTTTGTTTGATCCAAATTGGTTTAGAACCAACTGATATTTCAATAATATATCCGACACGTCCGATTGAGTAATGTTGGGGTTTAAAGGGGACCACCGGGCAAACAACAACACATTACTACATGTTTTTGTACTGTTTTGTGATATCAAATAAATACCTAACATTTTGCAAAGGGTTGAGTAATTCATAAACAAAGCAATTAATTTCCACCACTTACGGAACCACTACTATTTCCTGGTTCCTGGTTTGCGAGTGCGCCAATTCTACTCACGCGTACGTTTGCAGGCAATATAATTCCGAGCGATTCGCTTGCTGCACCCGCGGCAGTCTACACAATTCAGACCGCATAAACGCATGCTTTAGAATGGTGATGCGGTTTCCAATTATATATATTTTTTCTGCAAACATATTTCTGTGAACTTGTTGATGGAATGGAATACTAAAGGTGTTACCATTCTATTATACAAATATTAGTTTTGGGTGGTGGTACCCTTTAACATTTATTCGATAATTCAGGGAATATGTACACATTTTGTTCCAATTTTTCTTTTACCAAAGTGGCTTTAAAATTGTAATGATTCTCTCTTTATGAATGATTATTTTAAAGCGGTAGTTATTTGTTAGTATAGAGGGCGCTGCACGATATAATTCTGTTGTGAGATAATGAAAGACTGAGTGTCAAATTTGAAATAGCATACAATTGATGACAGAATAAACTTTATTCGATCAAAATCGGTTCAGAAACAGCTGAAATATCAATAAATATTCCCGATCGGAATCAATCTGGGCCCCAGATTTATTAGATGATTTTTTTAATTATTATTTTAATACAACAAAAATGCTTACACCTTTTCGAATAATGTAAAAAGAGGTTTTTAGATAATTTTCGATGATCTCCCTATTTAATTTTAACAAAACATTAAATGCATAATTTTGTATAAAAATGGTTAAAACCAATGCCTTTTTAAAGAGCGCCATTTTGAGTTTGAATAGCTCATTTTTAACATAGCAGGCTTTTTAATGAATCGTTTGTACTTTGCATACTTTTCGAGCCTGGTGGAATTATACCTATTAGTTTGTAATGTTATTGTACAGGTTTTGGTTACTAAAGTTCAGCTTTACCAAAACTGTACTACCACTTTAACCAAACATCACATTCACATTTTTATAAATAGATTTTTGACTTTAAATGGTAAAAAAAAAGACCGAAATATAAAAAAAAGTTTTGTTGCAACTAAACTTGCAGCATTCAGTTTGATCAAGCTTTCCTTTAAAATTGCTTAAAGTTGTTCACTTTGTAATTTGTATAGGTAGTCTGTTCCATACTAACGGACCTTTGCATTAAATATATAATTTGAGAAAGGTATGTTATGTCAATGTCAATGATGGACCAGATGTATTCACGATCTGTAAATTCATATTTCTAACGAAATTAATATCCCTCTTAATAAATGATTTTTTTTTTAAATGTGCGTGACCAATATTATTCGCACACATAAATAAATCTTCAATGAGTCTCCTTATATCCGGGTCGATGATGGCTTTTTTCTATGTAAATTGATATGCTATATGAGCAATATTTCCTGGTCGATGGCCAATTAATTGATTCGCTTGTCACGCGATTTTTTCTTCAAGTTTCGCCCTCAAGAGCAATATTTGTTCCTGATTGGTATAGTTTTACCATCCTATTTGCTGAAGACCAAACTTATAATTATTCAGAACTGATAGTTAGTGGTGTACGGACGTTTGCTTAAGGTATACTTGAAATCATGTGGAAAGTGAATAGGAAACTAAGTTAGTTGTAGTTTCATCCTACGTATACGAAAACTGTCATTATCGGATACTCATTTAGCAGCTCAGGTCGTGGTTAGAATTGTCAACTAAAACAAAGCGAGGATCTGAAGACATATTCTCTACATTGAATATGTGGCCGTATAAATAAATGTGATGTGATGTGATCGCAGTTCCATAAAAATAAGCTTTTTGAAACGTGCATTCATTAATTCATTTGTGTTTCCTTCACTTAAGGGTTTTGGAAATTCCTGACAAATTATCAACTTTAGAATGGGTAAGTACACATTTAATTATATTTTTTGTTCCCGCTCTCCACTTTAATCTACTCTTTCTTTTCCCTGCTCCTCTTCCCCTTTGTTGCTCTTATTTACCTTGTCTCCTCTTCCTCTTTCCTCCACTTTGATTTTCCCACTATTATTCTAGGCTGAAAAAGAAATACAATTGGGGAAAGAGGTAGAAGAGGAGACAAGGCAAAACACCCCTCCACTCCCCCCCCCCCCCCCCCCCCCACCAGAATCATCACATGTTACGCTTTGTGATTTGTCCATTATTGCTTGCTACGGAGATTTCTTTAACAAAGGGGGGAAATTGAACAAATATGGCATGATTTAGGGTGTGTATGAGTCAATTCAGCATCAGTCATAATAATGATGATCTCGTGGGCGTGCAAATAAAAGAATATTCTGGTATTCGTCCCGCCGCCAAGTAAATATGATCAATGAGGAACAATGAAGAATTCTCTTCCTGATACCATGTCGCTGGTAACAATACATTATCTCCAATCCGTCAAAAGCCCAATACATGAGTCATGTATTTTTTGCGGATCTGTATGAACAAAATAAGCAGAAAGTATTCGTGTATGTTTTTGATAAAACAAATATTCACAAAATTGTTTATAGTATAAGAGTTCAAAACTGTTGTACAACTGTTATTTTGTAATTTTTAATATAATTGTATATAGAACATAATTACTTTATATTATGTCGTGTTTTTTAATATTTTTTTTATACAAATAATTATGCAAAAAATAGTTCATAATTTATGAGCAATACCAACTTCTTTGTTTACTGTCATCACGTTTATCAATACAGCATTCCTAATTATTACATTGTTCATAACCATGTACATTAGAACAGATACAAATACATATTCTTTCAAAACAAATAGATGTAAAAGACTGCTGAAAAACATATACTTTCAAATATCGATTTAAAAAACATTCGATGGTATAGACGATCATGAACACTCCAGCACACATACAAACAACATGATTAATCTTACTTTTATGAAAACCTCTAATTGAACTACAGTCCAAAAGGCCTAAGTGGAACAATAATCTCTTTAGATCTAAATATGCTTTCAAATCATACATTGTCAAATGGAACTATCATAAAAATGTATTTTTTATTTATATGCATATTCATCATATAGAGAATAATTGTTTGAACTGCATGTCTAACGACTAATATGGCAAAAAATCACAGTATAACGAAATACATGTGCAATTAATTGTATGAAAATGGTATTTTCAGTCCTACTTCATATATCATTGACAACTGTATATTACGCGCTTGTATTAGTTAGACCCATAGAACATGGTGATCAATTACCAATATAGGACCAATGACATGTAGGACAATACGGTGGCGGAGCTATGGGGGGGGGGGGGGGTGGGGGCATGGAGTGCGTGTGCCTGCTCCCCCTAATAAAGTAAGAAATATAATATATTTTTAGAATGAAGGAAGAATATCATAACGCGTGCTCCCTAAAATTGTTTCAGCAATTCGCTAAGTGTATTTCAAATGATACAGCTCAGTGAGCAAACAGAAAAGTTTCCCAGTCCCCCACTAGGGTTATCTGAGTGAGCATTAGTTACCCACTAAGTTAATCCTATTTAGCAACTAAAAAGACAATTTGTTAAATTCTTAGTCACGCTATGCAAAATAGACTTATCATGCAACTAAGCTGGTGGGCTTATAGGAATATGGGTCATGTATGCTAATGACCAGCAATATTGATGATATTTGTGTCCTATTTGTTGTGGTCCTATTATAATAGACAGACAAACGATAACATCAATTTACAGTATAGGTAAAACCTAATACATCCAAGTAAGTTCATGACCAACGGCTTAATCTTTACCAGTGAATGACATTGAGAAGCTAATTTTTGGCAATGACTTCTACTTAATTTCAAACCTTATAAATGTTAAGAAACAAATATCAAATTGTTTACATAAAAGCATCACAAAAAGCTTTTAAAAATATATTTTGTTTCGATTTGCTAGTCAATAGAGACAATTTACATGAACAAGAGAAGAAAAACCGTCAAGGTTGTCGTACTGCACAATGTCAACATAACTAAACAAGTCACGTATTCATGCCTGATTACTACGATTTACTGATTCATTTATACCTAATCATCTTATTTAAATAAAGGTTTCGAAGTGAAAATGAAAGCATGTTAATATACGAGATCCAAATTCCCCACTTTATGTTTTATGGTACGCCGCTAAATAAATTCAGAATTCATTTTCATCGAATTAAAATATGTATTAACATATACAAATAGTTAGCCGCATTAGTTTGACAATTGTCATAGAATAGTGAAGCATTGATCTAAGAAGGGCTGTGAAACACATTTTCGATAAGAAAATATAACATTATTTGGTCAATTAGTTATGTTGGTGAACAGATTGACTCTTTGTTATAATAATTCAAGTAAAATAAAACATTATATTTTTAACTCAAACAAGTGTACAACAATTCGTAGGTCATTCTGGAAGTACAGAAGTCAATTTATATGGCATTCTCTCCTGATGTCGTGCCATGATTACTATTTGTTATATTAAACAAAGGTCAATTGCATACGCTAACATCATATATGGCTAATAAACAACTTAAAGTTATGAATGTTGATTTACGCATAACAGGTATCTTTTATTTGCACGAATCATAATGGCGTTGTTTGTGTTTCTTTGTGTTTGTGTTGTTTGTGTTTCTAGGTATTTATTGATTCAAGGTGAATTAATTAATATTTTAAAGGGATAGACCGTCTTTTGCAAGCCAAATTTCAAAAGTTGCAGGATTATTGTTTTATCTGAAAGAAAATGTCATTTAATAGCATGCCTGACAAAAATAGGGCTTGATTTTTTTTTTCGTAAGAGTTATTGACCTAAAACAAAAAAAAACATCGTCAAACGGTTAATTGTGCATTATACGTGTATTTCAATTCAATTCAATTTCAATTCAATAAGGGTTTATTTCAAAAATGACATTCTTGCAATCGAGGCTGAATTGCATGGTCATTTACAAGGTAAAATGCATCATAAAGGTTAAAATACAGCAATGCACAGGTAAACATCAAATATAAATTACATATCAAAGAATAAATCCAAATATACTAGATACATTCATACTTATAATTAATAGGCAACATCATTAGACATCAAAACAAATATACGGCATGCATGCGAGTTACTGTTATGAATAATAATTATTTAAGATACAAACAAAATAGGGAATAGAGCTGTTCTTAAATCGGTTGGGTTTGCAATTAAATTGAGTGTATTTCTGAACATTTCGTAAATTAAAATTGACAATTCTTTGACTTGGTAGCCATGAGGAACAAAATTCATGCATTTCTAAATTAATGGCAAAATCAAAACAAAGTTTATTCCTACGTTCTTCCAATGTTGATAAATTGCACAATTCCAAAGCATGCTTATATGATTCATAATTAAGTCCCAAAATAATTCTACATGCCCGTTTTTGTATTCGTTCAATATAATTTGTTTGTTTGACTGTTAAATTGGAATGAAAAAGTGGTGCACAGTACTCACCCAGTGAGAAAGTTCGTACACGGATTCCACGGAGTACCACAACGCTATGCGTGACCCCTACGTGACCCGCGCTAACTACGTTACCCGCGCACAAATAACAATGGCATGGGCGGATACTAAACAAAATAACCAAACCTCGCTTAAACTGACTACATGTAATAATATATTCTTCATTTTTGAGATTTTTTCCGTGACATAACTATACAAATGTCGGCTTCCCAATACCTTTACAAGAATAAGTACAATATTGTTGTAATATTATGCTAAATTATACCCAGGGGGCAAAACACCATTTTTTAAAAGGATTTCAGCTTTTGCCTGTTGTAAAAGGTTGGCCACCAGAATGGCTTCTAGGACCATCTAGGATCACAACCTAGATGGACAACCTCGCGAACTAGCTACTAGAAGCATACAGGATGAGTTTCAAGAAACCACACCTAATGCACTAAATAGTGTGTTTCAGCCTTAGGGGTCATGAACAACCAGTCACACATCTTGCACAATTACACCACAATGCACGGCTGATTCCAGCTTCTTTCTTTCTTGTAGGTCTTCCTCAGAGTGCTGCGCATTGTTATATACCAAATTTGAGCATATTACATCTTTGGTTCCTGTGTCATTCGTCGTTACAAAGTGATGCGTCATACACGGGGGTGAAATATTGTACAGCGCTTATGTATGAAAGACAAATAAATGCTTAAAAGTTTTTAAAATTCCATTTTTGTTCTTTAAAATCCTAATTCGCTTTTTAAATACCTATGAAAAGCATTATACAACGGCACCAGCTATGTAAATTAATTAATCAATACAAAACATAAGCAATACAAAACAAACAAATACATCAGAATATATGTTCAGCTTCAGGAATACTTACATGCAAATTCTTTGTTTGCCACAATGCAGTCTGCATATCGAACTCATTGTAGTTGTGAAACGGCTCTAGTACGTGTCTACAATGACCTGCTTCTCAGTGTTGACAGAGGAGAAGAGGCCATAGTTGTTCTTCTTGATTATTCTGCCGCTTTCGATACGATCAATCACAATATTCTTTTTCAGCGCCTACAAGACAGGTTTGGACTGCATGGTTCGGCCCTGGAATGGGTGAAATCATACTTTTTTGACAGATCCCAATCTGTTATTGTCAAATCATGTGTTTCTAGGAAGATGTTCCATAGGGGTCTGTGTTTGGACCGCTTGCTTTTTCGCTTTATGTTTGACCATTAGAGGATATTATTTCTAGTCATGGGGTATCTCGTATGATATATGCAGATGATACTCAAATTTATGTTGTTTTTAAGTCTTCAGAGGCAACATTTGCCATTTCAATTATTGAGAAATGTTTAAAACATATTCAAGATTGGTCTTCATTAAATATGTTGTGTTTAAATGAAAGAAAGACTGAAATAATTCATGTATCCTCCCGTTATCGACACACTGCATCCCTTGATGTAGCATTCAATGATAAAACGTTGAATAAGGTAGATTGCATTCGTAATCTTGGGGTTATGTTTGATAAGAGTTTGTTAATGGTTAATCATATTAATAAAGTCTGTCAATGAGCCTCATTATCATTATATAGAATTGGTGAAATTAGACAATACTTGAATATGACTGTTAAACTTGTACATGCTTTTATTTCATGTTATCTTGATTATTGTAATAGTCTTTGGACTCTTTTCTATAGTTTACCGGATACTCAGTTGAACCGCCTTCAAAAAATACAAAACTCTGCAGCTCGGCTAGTAACTAGGTCTCAAGTAAATGAGCACATTACTCCTATTTTAAAAAGATTACATTGGTTACCTGTCAAAGCTCGTATTGAGTTTAAAATTCTTGTACTTACGTATAAGTATCTTCACAATATGGCACCAGCGTATTTAATGGAATTAATTGTAGAATATAAACCAACCAGAACTTTGCGTTCTCAGAATAGCTCTGTTTTAATTGTTCCTTTCAAGCTGCAAGTGCAGAATTGTGGAACAGAACACCAAATCACATTAAACAATCTGGGACTTTGTTACAGTTTATGACAAGCTTGAAAACCCACTTGTTCCATTGTTACTTTACTTAATATTCAATGTTTGTGTAATTAAAAATGTATATTTATATAAATGGTATATACACTGTATAATGATTATTTGTGATACAATGAAAGGTGTTGTTTTGGCAGTGTGAACTTTGGGAATAGGAAGTGAAGGCAGCATGGCTGTTAGGGTTAGGCTTGCTTGGTTAGATTTGCCTTTGGGTAACTTCTGCCGGGTAAACAGGGCAATGAGATCAGGCACCTGTCCCCGGTAGGGCTAGATTAGTCACAGAACATGCTGTATTTGATTTCCTTTTATGTTATGTTATGTACATGTACACTCTTCTGGGATAGCACCTTTTGAGTTGTACTAAATATAGTAATTAATACGCAGTATAGTATGCTTCTATTTTTTCTTCTATTATTTCTTCTATATGCGCGTTATAAATACCGTATTATTATTATTATTATTATTACTCGTCACCTAGTATGGACGAAGTGTAACTGAAGGCTTACATGATAACCTCCAAGCAGAGTCTCTTACTAGTTCTTAAAAGAGGTACATTGTGAAGCTTGAAAGGGGATATTATTGGCCCTAGAAGTAGTTTATAAGACCTTCTAGAAAGACAACCTGGGTGGAAAACATTGTGGATTATCTACATCAAGCGTAAACTAAAAAACAAACGTCTACACCAAACCACTCACTGCAGACATCACTGCCAGGTATATGCTGCACTTTCATTCGTTAGTTTATCCAGTCCACATCATGATCTGAGTCGTGACATCAGGGATAAAGAGCTGTGGAAACCAAACTGTTCACAGCAACAGCGCATTCATTCTGGAATATATCTAAGGAGCAGTGTTCTGGTCAAATAAAACATTAGCAGCGTGAAAACGAGTGTATAAAGGCACTAATAGGGTCCTACTCTGTTCAATAATCCGGCATTATGAGAAGCGGTAGGAAGGCTAGACTCGTGAAGTTCTCTCAAGAGGAAACCAAATTGCCAGGATTGCAGGATTGTTGCAGCAATATGCGCTGTATGGTACTGGTCCTTTCACAAAGGCGAAACATTTCAATCGATTGCCTGTTGTTACCAGGTTACACAAATCTTTTGCCGACTTCAGCAGTACTGAACCGCCTTATTCAAGAAAGAACAGTTATTCTGGCACCATTTGACACATCCACATGATGTCATCTTGACCAGGCTTGCTGGGTAGTTTACACTAGAACTGTCTTTCCGTCATTTAGGGACTATCCAACTATGTACACGATGGAATGTTTCGCTTGCGGGAATGTACGCATTCTTGTCAATGATGGGCAGCTCGTTTGAGACGAAAAAGAAAAGCGTCCTCTTTAGTAGGCACTAGGCAGTAGCTTTGAGAGAGTGGACTTATTGTTCAAGAACTTATAAGCTCTCAGTTTCTCGATTGGAATCTTCAAACTGGTCCGCTTTGGTGGTGTACACATCCATGATGGTGAGTTATCATGTCCAAATGATAATGTCATCTGAATAATTCATCGGCAGGTGTTTTACCAGCAATGTCGGTATGTTCCTATTCTGGGCTGTCCTCGGTCCACAGCTCTGAGAGATCAGTGAGACGTCTTGAACCATGATTATATGCAAATGCTTTTGAAGTCGGTGTCATTGGCATGAATAAGTACTCTGTCGACTCTACTCTGTTGTAGAATGTGTAAAGTGAGACCGTTGTAACAATCTCTTCATGACTGTCGTGTACGTTAAAGGGCAGGTACCTCCATAGAAAACCCCACTGTAAGAACAACACTATTTTCTTTCTTCTTTGAATCTAACACCAATGTACAGATGGCTTGACCAAGCGAAGGTTCAAGCTGTCCATAATCACACCACCTTTCACATGGGAAGCTCGAAAGTTTTTTTTGATAGCTTGATACCCAGAAAAACTCCTGTGGATCAGGATGTTCACATTTCCCACTGACTTCATAGACTTTGGCTGATTTGGATAGGGCACACCTCTGCTCATGTTCAGCAGACTTCATGCTGGCTTACTGTATCTGTAACTACAAAAGTTTACTGAAGTGTACCGAAGGAAATTCTTTCAGCAACAGATTTGAGTGCGATTCAGTGATCGCTTGAAATGTTACACCTTTATGAGATGGCCAGTGCCATATGGCGCACATTACATCAACAACCACTGTGCTTAGTTCGATTATCATTGACCTTGACTACATACCCTTTATCCCTGATGACACGATTCTGACCAGATTTATGGTGTGGGCTGGATGAATAGAGATGCAGCATAGAGGGAGCATAGATCTCAACTCTGAAGAGGTGGCTGCACTTAGTGTTTTTTTGTTTTTTTAGATGCTTTCAAGTTCCGCTTCCTGTGTACGTACATCAGCTAGTCCGTGAAGTTGTCCAACAAGGTTGTGTTTCTAAGGTCCTATGAGACATTTACGGGCCAACCTTTAAAGGGATAGTTGAGTTCTGGTAAGAAGAGTACAGTTTTGGTGAAACTGAATTTTAGTAACCAAAACCTGCATCATTACATTACAAACTAATAGTTATAACTAGAAAGGAACACAAAATTACAAATGACGTAGTAAATATCATGTTATCATTTAAAAAACAAGCCGTTCAAACGTAAGAGGGCGCTCTCTAAACACTCATCGGTTTCAACCATTTTGAATAAAATACTGTGCATGTGATGTTTTGTTGAAATAGTGATTAGATAGAGAAATAACCAACAACTATTTAAATACCTATTTTGTAACTTTTTGAAAAGAAAAAGCTTTTTTTTTTTAAGTACCTGAGCGAAGAAATATCACAAAATAGACAAATTATACATGTACCGGAAACTTATACCAACCAGAACACAAATCATCTGCTCTTAAGTCTTGAAATATCAATGAAACGCGATAAGAAGCGTTTTTCCAAGACCCTTCTTAGAACTTCTATAATTGGCTTGAAACGGGAATTACCGAGTACGGGATAATGACGTCACACGTGCGAGTCCCCCGCCTAGAGCGTAGAGCGAGACGTATACAACTGTGTATTAAAACCCTCACAAGAAGTTCCACAATTCAAGTTTGAGCGTTTATATCTCTCATATTACTTTATTACCGTTCATGAGTTTGGTATCATTGGAAGGCTTGTATTCCTCACATTAAACTGATATGACATTTGCCATGAATATGTTATCATGGAATGCGCATGACACCCGAATATTGGGCAAAGTCAAAAGTGAAATGTTGCAAAATGCATTAATAAAACAACAGTGTACCCTCATTTTCTTGTGAGAACGGTGTTATGAATAATGTGCAGTCGGTCATGCGTGAATGTCAATGGCGTTTTATCTTTTTTTGGAGGATGAGATATACCTTTATGATTTTGAGGTGGTGCAATAACGATTGTGTATGTTGTAAGGAAGATGTAGTGTGTTGTATAGACTGATTTAGAAATTATCATTATGTTTGACCATATTAATGCTTTTTGCAAGATTTCACTTTTGACTTTGTAATGGAGATTCCATGATAACAAATGTCATATTATTGTGAAGGGGAGAATACAAGCTTTCCAATGGTAACACATTTATGAACGGTAATAAAGTAATAAGGGAGATATGAACGCTCAAACTTGAATTGCGGAACTTTTTGTGAGGATTTATAATCCAGACTTCACATGACACGAACTTACGCCAGCTGATGATGAAAGTGGAATACAAATCTCTCGAAAACAGCTAATTACATTTTATTATTGCGTATAAAGAAATATTCTATTATATGATATTGAATCATGCAAATAGATTTGTCTACCCTTCTATGTCGTGTAATTTCCCGAGATGTTTTCGTATACGGGCCGCCAGGCAGCTAGCGCAGAGTGATTGTTGGTGTCTAGTAGTAGTATAGTTCAGGTTATGTATATAGACAGGACGGTGAATCTTGAGCATACCTTTGCATTTTATGATGTCATACAGTTCAAATAACGGTGCATATGTAATTAATATTCGCAAGTAAATAGTACTAGTAGTAGAAGTCTTTTTAGTGACTTTACTGAAGAATGTATTTCCCGTCTCGTCCTCTTCCTTCTATCCCTTCCACATCCCCATCATCATCATCATCATCATCATCATCATCACTATACCAATGACAATATATTTTGTGGAGCTGTTTACATCAACTTTGATGTCTACATGTAGTAGCAGTTCCTCCTCAAGATCAGACATTGTGATGAGAATACTTAGCGTTCGAGTGGTATACACATACACCTGCAGTACACAAAGCCGACGGGCTTGGGAGCGCTCTCATGCGCTCTTCACACATGTTACGTCATTAATCGTACCCGCACACAGCGGGCTGACCAAGGGCGAATAACGGGTCGAAATTTCATCACTTTTGATAGCAGATTAATCAATTCTGTGACAATTTTTGACAAATATATATGAATTATTAGGAAGAATTTAACATTTCATTTGCAATGATGCCAAAATTATTTAGGTTACAAGCATTTTTAAACCTTCGCTTAGGTACTTTAACGGCTGGTTCAAAATTCTATAATAAACCTGGGGCCACAGCTTTATTACAAATTGTTATATTTATGGATATTTCAGCCGTCTCTGAACCGATTTTGATCAAACAAAGAGGATTTTATTATTTAAATATTATACTCTTTCAAATTTAACACTCAGTTTTTCATTACCTCACCAAAAAAATAAGTAGTCTAGCGCCCTCTCTACCAAAACTCAACTATCCCTTTAACATGAGCCAATTATGTTCATATCTGTAATACCTCCTTTGCAAGCTTCACGATGTATCTTATTT
This sequence comes from Echinarachnius parma, assembly GCA_037951105.1. Lineage (NCBI taxonomy): Eukaryota > Metazoa > Echinodermata > Echinoidea > Clypeasteroida > Echinarachniidae > Echinarachnius > Echinarachnius parma. Next base: position 121,853 of record JBAMJV010000273.1, on the reverse strand, counting down.
AGACCTAGAATGAGACACACCCTCATACGTGTCATGTAAGTTTACAGATACACTGATATTCGTCCAAACTGGGAGGTTAGACCTCGATTATATATATTTTTGGAGTACATTGAAAAAGGGTTGGTCTTTGGAACACCAATTTCCCTTCTCCCCTGTATCTGATTCAAGGGATAACAGCTTTATATGTGATTTGTTTGATATATTTTGTTTCATTTGATAGTAATTTAACCAAATCGAAACAAATTATGACATTAACATTTGTATTGCTTATGTTTTTAATGTTTATTAATATACATACTTAGTATCATTATAATGCTCTAAATAGTTATCTAAAATGTGAATAAAATTTTCAAAGATTGAAATAAAAATAGCCTTTTTTCATTTTGAAGAATTTAGTTGTCTTTTATACATAAGCGCTGTATACAAAATTTCACGTTGTAACGAAGTTTTACACATTAACCAAGTATGCAATAAGCTCAGGACTCTGGGGAAGACCTCTATAAAAGAACAAGCTGGAATCAGCAGGGCATTGAGGTTTAATCGTGCAAGATGTGTGAGTGGGTATTCATGACCCCTAAGCCTGAAACACACTATTTAGCTGCATAAGGGGTGAATATCTTAAAAACCCATCCTGTGGAATTCCAGTAGCTTGTTCGTGAGGTTGTCCACATAGGTTGTGATCCTAGGAGGTCCTAGAAGCCATTTCTGGTGGCCAACCTTTTACAACAGACAAAAGCTGACAAACCTCCTTTGCCTCATGGGTAATAGTTAAACTCTTTTATTGGCCGAAATATAGTTTGATGGAGAGACGCATTCGGTTTTCATTCGTAGAATCCAAATTACAGGGATGGGTGTCCGTAAAGAAATTTCGAAGCAGAGACCAAGTACTTTCAAAATGTTCGAGATCAAGACCAAGTACCTTCAAAGTTGAAAACCCCTCTCAGTGGGGGGGGGGGGGGGGGGGGGGGGGGTGGTGTCCGTACAAAAAAAATGCGAAGCCGAGACCAAGCATTTTCAAAATTTTGGAGCCCGAGACCGGAGATCTTCGCAATAATTTTGGGGTCGAGACCGGGTTTTAGTCGGTCGAGACCAGGTTTTAGTCGGTCGAGACCAGGTTTTAGTCGGTCGAGACCAGGTTTTAGACGGTCGAGAACACTTAAAAGTAGTCTCGAGACCGGCTAAAATTTGAAAGGGTTCAAACCCCCTAAAACAGCAATGTTTTGGTCAAAGGGGGGGGGGGGGGGGGGTTTGAACCCCCACCCCCCCTGGGTACGCCTTTGGTTACATTCATCCCCATCCGTCAACTGAAAACTGTTCAGACGTTTTGTAAAAGAGGAACTGTCCCTTTAAGAAATCATAATGCAATTAGTTTATGTTTAAAGTAATGTTTTTGTTATCATATCTTGTAAAATAATAACTTTGTTGACATGTGCAAAAAGTGATGAATGGTTGATGCAATGTATATTGTTGTTATCTCATATGTCCACAGGGTATTGTGTGAAAATTTCAAGTCAAATGGACATTGCATGGCCAAGTAATGAGCGAAAATGCAAAGTGATATTCACTAACTCACTGCTCTCACTTTGTACACGATAAGAAAAACTCCGGGGGAGTTTTCTTATCTAAATACTTCTATCGTACATAATGTATCTTTGTAACGAAAGGGAAATTTGAAAAACGGAAACCTGTCCCATGATTTTATTGTTAATACGAATAAAACAAGGTATGCGGGAACCGCTAGAATTAAAATTTTATTTTGAGGATTTGGACAATGTTACTAAGTCCCTTTAAAGGAATAGTACAGTTCACGTAAAACAGAATTTTAATAACTTAAATCTGTCAACTAAACATAAACAAACGGCTATGTTACATGGCTCGTTTCATTCAATAAGCAGTTATTACCGCAATAGGGCGCCTTACTGACACCTCAAGTTTCAACCATTTTTAAAACCAAAATATGTGAATCTTACGATTGGTAAAAATAACTTTTTTGATAGAGAGATCATCAAAATAAATTTGTTTAAATGTTGATATATGTTCAGAAAAGTGTAGGATATAATTTGGATAAAAATCGGATCCCAACAACAAATTCCCAATCCAATATATTTATGGATATTTCGGCTTTTTCTGAACTGACTTTGATCAAAGTTTGTTACGTCATAAAATGTATGTTTTTTGGTAAGGTTTTACACTTAGTTTGTCATTACCTCACTGCTTCATAATGACTACTAATAACTATATATGCTTCAACATTATATGGGGTCATCGGTGAAAGAGCTTCATGCGATCTCTTAAAGGCAGTTCAGATTCGTCAAATCAGATGCGCGGCGCCATCTTGCCTACACGTTGCGCACGGTGCGTGATGCACGTTAGCTCAGTGTCCTGCGGTGCGCGCAAACTAGCCTAGTCAAAATGGCGACTCGCTGTGTAGCATCACCACGATTGATGCCCTTTAACACTGAAAAAAACATTGGTGGAAAAACCCAAATAAAAAAAAACGACCACGTTTATAGGTCTAAGCCAACAAACTTGAAACAAGTATATGAACAAATAACAGGACGGAGTTTTGCCACCAATGTGATCTGAAGTACAGTAAGATTATAAACTTTGTATTAAGACTTTGTTCTCATCCTTTATCTATTCCAAGAAAATTAATGTAAAATGTATCATAAATATATAAAAGGACATTTAGTTATTCGTTTAGGTTAATAAAAAAAATACCTGACATATAAGATTTTTTACGAGTGAATGTCTATAACCAAAATAACCAAAATTGTCTAGAAACGCCTCGAGCTGAACGCACCCTTTGGCGTTTGGAGACAATTATATACGTATCCCTTTAAATTAGAATGAGAACGAATAGTACTTGGTAACATATTCCAGACATTTGGGAGATTGAACCGGACAGTTTTTTTAGCAAAAGTTGTAGTAACTTTATACATATGAAATGAATTACGTATGCGGGTCTCATATTTATGAATATTTTTATTAAGACAAAACATCTCTGAAATATTTAAAGGTAATACATTTTGAAAATAATAAAAGCCAAGTAATAAAATGTAGTACAAAAATAAATCATGGAACTTCAGAAAGTTCAACATTTTAAGTAATGGAGCTGAATGAGCTAAGTAAGTACTTCCTGTACAAATACGCACGGCCTTTTACTGTAACTTTAATAATGAGTCTATAACATATTGAGAGGAATTTCCCCATATAACAACACAATAATGACAAATGGGGCAATATCAAAGAATTATATAAAAATTTAAATGCGAACAAGGGTAGGTAATGCTAAAGTTTATACAAAATTCCAATGCACTTAGAGACTTTATTAATTATATATTCAGTATGTACGCTCCAAGTTAAATGTACTGAAGTTCATGGCAGACTACAGTGTTCCATATCCAGAAGAATCTCCCAAGTTCTTCACTCTTACAATAAACATATTAAAAACATGTTAAACATAACACAGTATAACTTTATATAACAGCATCATGTTTGTGATTAAGAAATGTGAGAAAATGCAGTTTAAGTTCCTCGTATTTAGTTGGTTTTTTTTCTGCCAAATTAATGATGAATGTTGTTTACTGTGTAGACTTTTATGAATATGTACCTGCTGGAAACTGTCGTATACAGTGTATGCCAACACACCTTTCAGAAATCCTGCACCAAATATCATTCAAACAATATTATCATGTATACAATCATTGAACAACTTTGGAGCCCCTACCCCTAATGATGATTCCTGCTAAGTTTAGTTAAAATCTGACCATGCGTTTCCAAGAAGATGGAAATGTAAAAGCTTTATGGACCCTCCGGCTAAGGTGAGCTCCTGCTTAGGTCACAAATGCTCCGCTTTGGGATACGGAGCCCGTGCGATGCCACTTTTAGGTGAAATATTGCGTGAATCGTGCAGCGTCTATCGTGATGTCGCCGTTGCATTTTTCCTCGCTGTACGATGTCAAAAAAAAAAGTTTAACGCGGAGTTAAAATAAAAAAATGCATCGTACGATGTTTTACTTGCCGTAAGCCCGTAGGCACATCGTAGAGAGCATCGCACGGACACCGCACGGGCATAGCACGGACACCGCAGCCTTTTTGTTCGAATATCGTACGATTTTGAGACTGAATATTTGGCCCCTCAAATCGTACAGGTACCGTGGAGGTACCCTAAGAGCACCGTAAGGCACCCGTACGGGCACTAATATTGTGTTCACGGGAACCGTGCGATTTATGTTTTATTTTAAGACAAAAGTCATCGTACGGGCCCCAGCAAAAATATGTGACTGATACTCTTTTATACCACAGACATAAGGGCCGGTCACATTTACTGCTCTGCTCTGTTTGGAAAACAGCGCACAATGGCCGTACCAGACCGCGGGCTGGCTGCATACTCCGTGCGGAGTTATCATTCAAAAAGCGCCATTAAAACACCACGGGGCGCTCTCTAATAAGGCATTGGTTTGAACCATTTTTTCATACAAAATTATGCATGTGATGTTTTGTTGAAATAATTATTAAATAGGGGTCTTTCCAAAAAGTGACCCCCCGATTTCTGACACCCCTGACACCCCTATTCTGACACCCTTTTTCCCCATTCACTTTGTACATTTTCCCCCTTTTTTATACTGCACTGAGCACATGTCTTTTTGTCTCTCCCATTTATGTATAGTGACACGTCTCTCTGTCTCTCCCATTTAAATGTGTACAGTCTACATGTACGTCCGCATACACGCACGTACGTTAGTATTGCAGGTACGTACACAAGCACATCCCTGTGTGCACGTGTGTGTATATGCAGTGTGTTACTGTGTGTTGAAGTTTCCGCGACCATTTGGTGAAATTATTCAATGTGGTTTGTTATGTGTGTGACGTGTGTGTGTTGCATTTTATTGGACGACGTAAAGGTTATTGCGGTGTATGACTTTTGTGTATCGCTTCAGCGTGTAGTGACACTTCAGTGTGTTTGTGTGGTATAGTTTGTGTACAAAGTGAATGGGGACAAAGGGTGTCAGAATAGGGGTGTCAGGGGTGTCAGAAATCGGGGGGTCACCTTTTGGAAAGACCCATTAGATAGAGAGATCATAGAGAGACAACTATTGCAAAACCGCTTTTGAACATTTTTGAAAAAGTGTAAGCATTTTTTCAATTTATTCAAAAAATCATCGTATTTAATTGGGGCCCAAATGAATACGATCGGATATATTTATTGATATTTCAGCCATTTCTGTGCCGATTCTGACCAAATTAAGTTTACTTTGCCATTAAAATTGCATGTTCTTTCAAATTTTACACTCAGTTTTCATTACCTCACGAAAAAGTTATGTTGTGCAGCGCCCTCTCTACCAAAACTGAACTTCCCCTTTAAGTTATTTGTTTTGGCATATAAATCCCTGATATACCACACTTGTTTTTATTAGGGAAAGTCTAGAACAAAAATAAACAAGTTGTCTCGAAAACGCATCGTGCTGAACAGACCCTTTGGCGTTTAGAGACAAGGTTACTAACTCCCTTTAAATGGAGCGTCCGCATTTGTAAGCCAAATGTCTGAAGTTTCTATATTTCTAAATAATAATTGAAATAACATGAAACATTATAAACTGGGTTCCAAAAGAAACTTAACACGTTTTCAGAGAGACGCTCACTAAAATCTATAGCATCAAACTGAATCAAATTTAGACACAGATAAGCTATTCCTCTCCTAATGAAGCATATCTTAAAAATTAAAAGTTTGCTTTTGCCAAAAAACAGAAAATGCGATTGAATAACTACAGGTCACTTTTAAAAAATCACAGAAACTGCTCGCTGCGAACCTCCACGAAAGGCGGTCTATTCAGAACTTTCAATAGCTATTTATTCAACTTCAAAGCGGGTTATGTAACCACTAGACTGGCTATTGTCCGTACCGAGCTCTGTGCCTTAATTGATTTTCAGAATACAAAAAATAGTAGAACTTTTATAATTATTTAAACCATTTCTTCAAAGAGTTTCCAAAAGACATGTATGGCCAAAATGAGAACATTTTAGAAGGTACAATGTATACAAGAACATAGCATAAACATGATAAAATAAAAATGTTCAGAAAAATAAATTACACTTCATGTTCGTACTATCATTAAGGCTTATGAAAAACTATTGTCGCAATTCCCCCATCAGATGTGAATCCTTCAAGTGTGCTTCATTATAAATTATCACCTAACTTAGTAAATACAATACATGAGCTGCCATGTAATATTTTTGGATATTACATGGCACTGGACATGGCAATTCGTATTTTTTTTAAATAGATAATCTGAATAGTACGCAAATCGTATTTGTCATTATGAGTGCTGAGGTCGTCATTATGTAAGCTGAACTCGGAGAACGAGTTTCCATGTTATTGGCTTCTGATTGTACGTATACAGTTTGAGCGTTCATAACTATATGACCCTATATTATCCTGCATGAACATAGCATCATTGAAAAGCCTGTTTACTCCCCTTTACACTGATTCCCCATGTGTAATTATGAAATGTGCATTGCACATGAATATGATGCAAAGTCCAGATTGAAACGTCATAACACAGCCATTCTCCAAACAAAAGGAGAATTGGCATGGCTCCATATTTAGGTCGATCTACTGCAAGCGGTAGACCCATCCAGCGGTGGGTCTGCTGCACATTCCATATTCCATACAAATCAAATTATGCAAAAACTGTAAAACGTTTGGCAGATTGTGTGGGCGTTATTTGTGTGGTTCTGTCGTTTCCTTGTATAATATTTTATACGAAGTGCGATTAGTCCACAATCCTACACAGTTGTGTTACAATTCATGGTTTGATTTATAAACGTTCTATTTCAATCCATCGTGGGTGACGGTTTGAGAATAGAATGTGAGTTTCGTGTGAAGGGTACAATTTAGATAACTATGTTTGTGCTGAAACTGGGTTAAATTATATGTGTTTAAATATTGGTAATTGTTAAATGCCTCTTGAGCAAATTATGAATGATCGAGTTAGATTTGTTGCGGTGGGTTGCTTGGAACATTGTGTCGACTGTATGCGTATATAACGAAGGTCTTGAATGAAGCGTAATTTAAACATGATTATTTTTTAAGGAAAACTTGAGTTTTACACTGTCTTGCATTATATTCCACCTGATGTTTCTTTGAATTCTTTCTAGTACCTTTTTAAAAAGGAGCAGCAATTTTTTAATTAGTTAGCGGCCGGTCTAAAGTTATATTTTGCGTTCCCTACCATTTTTAAAATGTTATGTTAATGGATATCTCGGGCATTTCTGAACCAATTTTGATCAAATTAAGTTTATTCTGTTATTACAATTGTATGCTCTTTCAAATTTGACACTCCGTTTTTTATTATCTCACACAAATATTGTGTGTAGCGCCCTCTATACCAAAACTCAACTCAACTATCCTTTAATACGAATCCTTGATACCAAAACAACACTATTTTGTCGGTAACGATTTCTATATAAAAAGCATGAATTTGGTCTAATATATTTTCTTTACACCTATATGAAATGCGTCAATATTTGACCTCATTACATTTAAATCTATGTGTAAATCCTCTCTAAAAAGTTCGAAACCGGCTAGAATTATCTGCAAACAATCCCAAATGGAAATAATTAAGTAGGTTTGGAAATCGTTTGTATAAATGAGGAAAAACGCTGGTTCCACTACAGATCATTTTGAAACTCCACATGTAATCGGTAATCGAGAAGAAAAAACATCATAAGTTATAGTGATATCGGATAAATTCCCCTTGACCACGGGCACCGAGTGGGATGTGTGCAAAGTCTATACGAATTTCATGAACTTGTAGGGAAAAGTGCTGTTAGTCCTTTGCGAAATCTAAGAAGATTCTGTTTGTAACACTTCCAGCATTTTTGTCACTGATCCGTACACAGTTGATGAATTAAATTGATCAATGCTATAAACTTCGCATTAATCAGCCTGCTCAAAAACCATACTGGTGTAGTGGTGTTCATAAAATAATAACATAACTTGAACCGTAAACAAAATTGTAGACGTGGTGTGGCAAAATGTTCGCGTTCTCGTTTGTCCTTAATTAAGCAAGACAATTAATCCAATATTGCTGCGCTCTACCAATTTACCCTGTAGGAGTGGAACGTGCATGTAATTGCACTTAATTGTATATCGTGGACGGCACCCTTTCGACCCGCATGCCTTGCTCCCACGTGTGGATTGATTGTGAGTGTGTCCGATGACCACCCGATGACCAGGGTAATAATATCATTATATTAGGAGCTACGAGATAAATCGAAACATAATTATTTTCTTATTTTTATTTTCATTATATAATTTCATCAAACAATTATTTGGCTGCACATTCATGAATGCTACCCAACTAACAATTGAACGTTTTAAACAGGTTTAAAGTTGGTTATTTGGACGTTATGTGAAAACGTTTTTAAAACGTGTATTTGTGGAAGGTTGAAAACGTTTTTAGAACGTTCCAAATGGACGTTAGAATAAACAATAAAAAAAAACGTTTCATGTATTTGCTTTCAAGTGCAAGTACCAGCAAAAAACCTGTCGGATGCTGGAGACGTTTTAAGAACATTTTTTACCGTTGATTACAGACGAAGACCTACGTGACCTAATAAAAAACGTTTTGTAAACGTTTTGTGTTTGATGGGCAGTGCCCGTTATTAATGTACTCGGGTGTCTATTCACGAAAGCTTATGTGTATGCACTTATTAGGAATTTGCAAGACCGATTCCAATGATTACACGGCAATGCGTGAATTTGAATGATTTCGATTGAAAAAGTGTCAAATTGAGCGGGAAAATGTTATGATCAATAAGAAGTATTCATCATTTGTATCATTATTGTTGCTATAAGTTCATCGTTAGCCAAATCGATCATTCAATAACAAATAAATCAATAAATCAATAACGACACTACGTAGTAGGCGAAACGTTGGCTTGCCTAGTGTCGAAATGTGGTTGTTTTGTAAAACGTTGGTCTGACGTCAATTAGCCAACCAATTTCCAACACCACTCATTGACCAAATGTTGTAGTAGGTGAAGCGGTGGCCCAACGTTGGCTTGTCAACTGTCGAAATGTGGTTGTTTGTCAAATGTTGGTTTGACGTCAACTAGCCAACCACTATCCAACCCCGCTTATTGACCGAATAGTGTGGTAGGCGAAACGTTGGCCTAACGCTGGCTTGCCTATACCGTCGAAATGTGGTTGTTTGTTAAAGGTTGGTTTGACGTCAACTATATAGCCAACCAATATCGAACGTCGCTCAATGACCGAATGTTGTAGTAGGCGAAACGTTGGCCTAATGTTGTCTTGCCCACCGTCGAAATGTGGTTGTTTGTTAAAGGTTGGTTTGACGTCAGCTAGCCAACCAATATCCAACGTCGCTCATTGACCGAATGTTGTAGTAGGCGAAACGTTGGTATAACGTTGGCTTGCCTTCTGTTGAAATGTGTTTGTTTGTTAAATGTTGGTTTGACGTCAGCTAGCCAACCAATATCGAACGCCATTCATTGACCGAATGTTGAATTCGGCGAAACGTTGGCCCAACGTTGACTATCCTACCGTCGAAATGTGGTTGTGTATTAAACGTTGGTCTGACGTTAACAAGCCAACCAATATCCAACGCAAGTCATTGGCACAATGTCGTAGTAGGAGAAACGTTGGTATAACGTTGGCTTGCCTACCGTTGAAATGTGGTTGTTTGCCAAACGTTAGTACGACGTCAACTAGCCAACCAATATCCAACGACACTCATCGACACAATGTCGTAGTAGGCGAAACGTTGGCACAACGTTTGGTTTTCGACCATAGAAATATGATTGTTCGTCCAACTATCACCCAACGTTGTTTCAACGTACATTTGCCAATCAGTTTGCCAACAGTCAACAGACGACGTTGGCTTAACGTTGTTTTAACGTCAGCTCACCGACTGCAAAAATGTGGTTGTAAATTAACCTTTGGCCAACGTTGGCTTAACGTTGTTTTGCCAACCGCGACGGTGCCGACTATAGACTACGTTGGGCCAACGTAGCATTGTTATCTGGGAGGTCAAAGGTCAAGGTCACTTATAGCTCATAATTGTGATACGTCAAGATCTAAAAGACAGAGTACAATCAAAATTGAGTTGACATAATTAATTCAGTGTACATGTTGATTTGGGCTTGATATAAATAAATCGCGTAATGGCGGAGGCATCATTTTCTACTGCGCGCAGTCGAAGATCCATCTAGTTAGACATGTATCCCTAATTATGGAGATATTTTGTATTACAATGAAAAACGTTCCGGAGCCCCTTTTTATTGTACTAATAAGTCCCTGAGTATCGGTGGTGGAAATAAGTCTCATCTGAAGTACACAGGTCATGTACTTATGCATGATTGCTACAAATGTATTCTGTTATACCTAATCATCTTATTCAAACATGTTCAATAAAGTTTTCGGAAACATAAATCTAAGGAGTGTTGTGAAACACATTTTCGAAAAAATATAACATTATTTTGGAAATCAGTACTGTTAGTGATGTCCTATGTGTATAATTTCAAAGTGTTGGTATATAATGTACAATAAGCGAGGCTACGAGAGGAGGAGGGGCACACCCAAGTGCTACCAGTAATAATTCAAGCAAAATAAATATAATATTTTTAACAAAATTATTACTTTAACAGATCCAATGAAAAGCGAGCGAGATGTAGGCTTATACACTGTTCATATAGAACGTAATGTGCACTTAGAGCATCTCATCCATACCAGTCATCACTCCCTACAAACATAACTACTGATAACTCATTAATTGAGCCCAAGCAACACACTTTCGGTCATAAGTCGCTATAGATCTTTAGTACATACAGCCTCAAAATCATACAAAATTGTCTCTGGGTGAAAATTTCAACTTTATGGGATTTGATACTTACATGTTTCATCTACATTCTCTGAAAATTGCAGGTCCTAATTCGAATTTTTTATACCATAAATAGTGATTTCGCTCGATGTGTGAGAATATATGATGCAAAACTTTAGAAGCGATTGTCTCTGTTGTTTAACAAATAGCGAGGCTCTGGTCCACGTTATCAAATTGCATTTTTCTGGACTTCAACAAACTTATATGTATCAAGTTATACATCATTTTAAAACCTAGAGAATTGAAAACATTAAAAATCTCAATTTCGATATTTCCGACAATTAACCGAAAGTGTTAAATTTTGAGTGTGAAAATTTGAGTGTGTTTGAATAATAACAAGTGTTTGTTTCACACGACTTAGGGGAACATTAGCCTTTGTACACACATCCTTTCAAATCATTCAAATGAGGAGAAAACAATTTACATTTCAAGTTTGTTACATAATTAACAACTGGAGGAGGGGCTAGTGTTTGTGTTCGATTTGTTCATAAGTGAAGTAAAAACAAAAATCCAATGGACAAATAACTAATAATTATGACCTTCTGGGCCTGCCAAATTACCTATATGCCAAACGATGTATTGTACCGAAAAGTGTACTATTATTCTTGGTTAATTCAAGAAGTCCAAAATAATTTATTTTAAACTCTACAAAATGATAGTTAACTGGTAATCTAGCAAACAGACTTTCGATATAATCTTTCCTGATGCCGTTCAATAATTACTATTAATCATATTAAACAAATTACAATTGCGTACGCTAACATCATACATGGCTTTGTATAAACAATTTAAAGTTATGACTGTTGATTAAAGCATAACATTGATCTTTTATTTGCACAATCATTACGGCGTTGTTTTTGTTTCTTCCACCATTCTAGGTATGTATTGATTTAAAGTTAAGGTAATTTATATTTTGAAAAATTATAATAATTTTCTCTTCTTCATTAAACTTTTTTGTTACCATATCTCGCTGCAGTTGTTTAGAAATGTGTAGGATTTTATACAAAAATGTTCTTAGATTATTACATAAAAGTCGACCCTCAAAATCAAATTCCAATTAAATATATTTAATGGATATTTCGGCATTTTCTGGACTGATATTGATCTAAATTGATTTTACCATTACAATTATACATGTTTTCGTTGAGATTGTACACTTAATAACTCATTACCCCACTGCTCCCTAATAACTATATGCTCCAACGTTTTCTGGGGTTATAAGTGAGAGAGCCTCGTGCGGGGTTATCGGTGTGAAAGCCTCATGCGATCTCATAAACACAGATAACATACATTGGTGGAAAATCCCAAGGCAACAAAACAAACCGCGTTTAAGGATTCGAGCAAACAAACGTAAAACCAGTTTATAACACAATATGGGAGCGGAGTATCGCTACGACTTTGATCTAAAGTACAGTAAAATTATAAACTTGTTTATTATGGCTTATGCCGAAAGGGTGGGAAGCGTCGCGTCGCGTCGCGTTGGATGGAACGCGACCATTCGTCCAAAGCCCTCCCCCCGGTTTTGCCGAAAGGGTGTGTTGGGGCGGGGAGGGGGGGGGGGGGGGGCAGCCGCTCCCCACCTTTTTGGCTTAAAACAAAGAAATACATAAGCATAAAATAAAGAAATACATAACAGTTCAAATGTGGTCAGCCCCCCTCCCCTACCCCCCCCCCCCCTTTACTTTCAAAACCTTTCCGCAGTCCCTGAACCGTGTTGTATTCGTATTAACAATTACATCATGGGACAGGTTTTGGTTTTTCAAATTTCCCTTTCGTTACAAAGATATATACGATCGAAGTATTCAGATAAGAAAAACTCCAGGGGAGTTTTTCTTCTGTGTACAAAGTGAGTGCAGTGAGTTAGTGAATATTATTTTGTATTTTCCCTCATTACTTGGCCACACAATACCATGTCACCCGATTCACAAAAAGCACACAGTAAGCCACCGTAAAAAAAAAGAAAGGCACACGGTAAAATACTGAAGGGATGACATCTTCTGTAATCTGATGGACACGGTGGGATAATCTGTACAGTGATCCTATCCCTAACCCTAACCCTAACCCTAACCCTAACCCCTCAGACGGTACTTGACTGAGTACCTCGTCACCCAGGTGATAGGTGACAACATCTAAACAATATATTACCGTGTACTTTTTTGTCATCCCTTCAGTATTTTACCGTGTGCCTTCTGTGTAATAGGTGACCATGTAGACATATGATATAACAACACTATTCATTGCATCAACCCTTCATCACTTTTTGCACATGTCAACAAAGTTACTAGATCCCTTTAAATAATATCGACTACAGTACATCCGAAGCACGCACGCCTTACGCATCGGTTCAATCAATCAACCATGCGCTATAAAATCCCATCTTCTGGAAAAGTCGGTCTCTCATATGATAACACGTGTTTCGTCGCGGTGGCGAAACAAAAACTAAGAGATTGAAATGGCGCAATTACGGACGCGTCTCTGACGTGCACATCATTGTATGCATATATATACTCTAAACGCGTACATTCGGAATAAGCCCCCCCCCCCCCCAGTATGTGCCATTTGGTAGCGTTAGCTGAGCTGACGCGCCTTAACGCTCCCAACACACCCTTTCGGCAAAACCGGCGGCGGGGGGGGGGGGGGGGGCTTTGGACGAATGGTCGCGTTCCATTCAACGCGACGCGACGAGACGCTACCCACCCTTTCGGCATAAGCCATTTATTATACTGCACGTCAAAGTACCAATGTGGCAACCAAATAACTGTACCGAAAGAAAGGTGCAATTATTGGATGTATTTATGGTACATGTATTTGCAGTCCCACTTGATACGTTATTTACAACTCTACTTTATATTTACCCATTATATGACTACCACAATCATATTTTAATGAAGGCAATAATTTATAACCTTTCCTTATTACACGCTAATTTATCATTAAGCAAAGAATATTGATTTGATGATGGACAATTTGCAAAGAATATGAAAGCATTACAATATGTGCATAGCAATGGTAAAATGTTAAATAATTATATAGTCAAAGTTATCCATTTATTAAATGCAGCCTAAATTTCATTAGACCTTTTCACAACTATGTTGTACCCTGTTGGTTGACTCTTGGTAACCCCCCGTAACCCCCCTCTTGGTGAACCCCCGTAAGTGATGTTTTCCTAGCTGAGACAGACTGCTAAGAACATATTGTGTGAGTCTGGACACATGTTGGCGTTTGACTATGTACATCACATTTTCACTTGGCAGCCCAAGGGGGGGGGGGGGGGGGGGGGGTTAAACCCCCTAACCCCCCCCCCCCCCCCCTCCACCCGTAGATCCGCCACTGGAATGTCAATATTCGAGATGCGAAGTGCCCACTATACCATTTGTCCCAAAACAAATAACAATCGGACTATCTGTAACGATGACTTTGGAGATAAGTCATACTGTTTTTTCAGAGTATACATTTTAACTAATTACCTACATTTTCGATTTGCTTCAGTGGTCATGGAGAAATGGGGATCTTGGTCAATCATGTCATGGGTCTGTTTCTTCCAGTTTATGTAAGGAGACGCGATGTCTTTTGCTGTGTTTATGCCTTACAAATACGATGTCACAAACATATCTTTTGAGAAAGTGACTGCTTGTTTCCTTTCATGTTTAACTAACGAACTGAAAAATTAATGAAATTAAGTAAAAACGAATCTATTTCGCATTTTGTTCAAACAATGGTAAGGTGTAAATATGAACGATTAAATAGAGAAAATAAATCATTAACTCATGGACGACATGATTTAAGCTATTCCTTCTTTATGCCTTTCTCTTACTTTTTTCCTGAGAAATCATAACATCTTTTAACACCAAAACCTCACACGTGTACGCACCATTTGTATAACGATATGCACAGACTTTGAATCTATATGTTAGTTTCCCTGAGCTAGATATTTCCATTTTACTTAGTTTCATTCATTATTTAGTTCGTATAGTATAAAATAAAAGGACATAAACAGTCACTTTTTCAAAAGATAATTTTGTGAGAGAACACAATGAACAACTTTGTATTTGTAAGGCAGGAACACAATATAGACGAGTCTCCTTACAAAACCTGGAAGAAACGGACCCATAACATGATTTACAAAGATGCCAATTTCTCCATGACCACTGAAGAAAATCGAATAGGATTTTCTGCAAAATGTAGATTATAAGGTACAGTTTCATACCCTGAAATAACATTACGATTGATTTATCATCATTAAAATTATCGTCGCAGAAAGTCCGATTGTAATTTTGTTGGGACAAACGGAATGTTTCGAAAAAGATATCGCTAGTGATATTCGTTTGTCTCGCAATGTGGTCAGCAATGTGGTCGACCACTCATCGTAGCCACCCGCCCTTACCCATTTAAATGTCCCCTATTCTTTTTGCCCCTTTCAACCTTGCTCTAGATTTACATTCGTGTGTGTAAACATGGCTCAAATTCGTGCCTCACCCCTGTAAAGACTGACCCGTATAAAATGTATAAGGGCAAGTGTTATATATAGTGTCAATTAGTAGTTCAGTGGTTGTCATTAAACTGACCCTTTAAGGACAAGGCTATGTAAAATGGCTCACTATTTCAGTAGATGTCCTTAAACTAACCTGTGATGCATATCGAAGTCAGCCTCGCTTTATCGGACATGCTATACATGTAGATCGCCCCTTGATTATAAACGTCCCAAAATGAGCTGACCAGAGCAGTTCAGAGTTATGTAGGAGCTCGTAGTTCGGAGTTCGGAGTCGGTATAGTTCGGAAGTCAGGGTATACAGTTCAGACTGTATGGAGTGCAGTTATAATTCAAGTCTTTTTTAGTTAGGAGTTTATTCAGAGTCATATTCCGAATTAGTTCTATTCCGAGTTCAGTCAAGTACTCGAGTCATGAGAGTAGTTACTCTGTCCTCCGCAGTTACAGTTGTGTATGTATTTATACATTGATGGATTATTCTTGTTTCTAAACATAAATTAAATTAACTATATGTCAGAAACTGTAATCTTTACTTGTCATTATTTCCTTGCGTTGGATTATCTGAGGCACACTACCATGATTGATTGCAAATTGAAATGTGTGATTGCTGAGTGAAATGAACATATTCATTTAAAGACAAGCAACATCATGATAATCATCATCATCATCATCTCCTAAACATTTTTCAACCCTCGACATTTGTTACAGTACGCTACTGAATAATTCCGAAATTAATTTCCATTGAATTAAAAGATGTTTTAACAAAGAAAAGAGTTAGCGGCATTACTTTCAAGATTTAAGATAATGTGGAAGCTTCAATCTGAGGAGTGTTGTGAAACATATGTTTGAGGAAATATAACCGTATTTTCTAAATGAATTATGTTGGTGATGTCATCTTTACATAATGTATTAGTGTGTGTGTATATAATGAGCACAGGCGATGTTACGAGTGGAGAGGGAGGGGGTACACCCAAGTGCTCCCAGTAATAATTCAAGTAAAATGTTGTATTTTTAACCAAATAATAATTTAACAGATCAACATATTTAACAGATTAACAGAAAGCGAGCGAGATGGAGACTTATATAATACACTGTTATTATATAAATTACTGTACATTAAAATCATCCCGTACATACCAGTCATCACTCCGTATAAACTGAACTGTTGATAACTCATCATTTTGATTTTGTTTTAAAATAATAACAAGTCTTCGATTCACTCGACTTAGGAGAACATTGGCCTTTGTACACACATCCTGTCAAATCATTTAAATGAGGATAAACGAGGATATATGTCAAGTTTGGTAGAATTTTACATCTGGAGGAGTGGCTAGTTTTTGTATTTCAGGTGTGTAAAGTAACACAAATAACTGATTCTTATGACCTCTATAAAATGATAGTTAACTGGTTATCTAGCAAACATGCCCTCCATATAATGGCATTCTCTCCCGATTTCGTGCAATGATTACTATTTATAATTCAATTTAGTTCAATTTAGCTCAATTTATTTCCACTTGTAAAAATGACAAATATACAATATATGATATGCATGAACATCAAATGCATGATTATATACAATTAAATGAATAAACAAAACAAAAGTGGGGGAATCATAAAAAAGCACATATAGGCTTGTAATAATGATCCCTTGATTGCATATTGACAATAAAACAAATAAATCATTAATTAAAGTATAAGAGAACAAATGTATTTAAGAAAGGACAAAAACACACAAAACTACCTTTAACAAACAAAATTACAATTACAATTAGGAAACATTTTCATGTAATGACACATCATTTGACAGTCAATTACCAATATCGACAAATAGTTGTTTCTTTTGAATTGACTTAAAGTTTTACAGTCCTTTAATAATGGTGGTAGGTTATTCCAGATGATAGTACCATGATAAAATATTGAAGATTGTGTTACTAAAGTGCGATTAAATGGAAGATGAATATTTTGGGCATTTCTTGTATTATATGTGTGAACTTGATTATTGCAAATAAAAAATCTTTAAATGCGACAGGGAGCAATTTATTAAACAATTTATACATGAATATTGCAGTTTCTAAACATATTGTTTCATTAATTGGTAAAATTGACATTTTTATAAACAAAGGTGCACTAGGGGATAAAAAAAAGGCGATTCCGTTATCAATCTTATTGCACGTTTTTGCAGTTTATGTATTCGCTCAATATTTTTCTTGGAAGTAAAACCCCATACAATACTACAATAATTAATGTGCGATGATATAAGTGAATAATATAACATTTTCAAAACTGTTTGAGGCAAAAAATGTAATTTATAAAGTATTCCTATATTTCGTGCGATAGTATTACATACATAATTTACATGTTGATTCCAAGATAGTTTTTCATCTAAATGCACCCCTAAAAACTTTGTACTAGACACTCTATTTATTTTATCATTCCTATAATAAAGATCACAATTGAAATTGGTTATATTTCGAGTTCCAAAAATAATATATTTAGTTTTATCAACATTTAAAATCAATTTATTTACTTTCATCCAGTTACTTATCTTCTCTAATTGAACATTAACCAAATTAAATAAAGCTTGGAGATCATTTCCTTTACAAAAAACACTAGTGTCATCCGCAAATAATATATAACTTTAATCTTGAGTTGAATGTGTTAAATCATTTATATAAATCAAAAATTAAAGAGGACCCAATATGGACCCTTGTGGTACTCCGCATTTAATTGTTTTTAATTGGGACTGTACTCCATTAATAGATGTCAATTGTTTACGGTCTGTGAGATAACTTAATAATAATTGAAGTGGTTTACCCCTAATACCATAATGATTCAGTTTATATAATAATATAGAATGATCAATAACATCAAATGCCTTAGTCAAATCTATAAAAACAGTTATTGCATATTCCTTATTATCAATGGCTTTATTTACATTATTTATCAAATTTAAAATTGCAGTACTAGTCGAATGCCCTTGTCTAAATCCATATCGGTTTTTTAAAAGAATATTATACCTATTAAAAAGTATATTAATCTATTATAAATACATTTCTCTAATATTTTCGAAAATATGGGTAATACCGAAATTGGTCTATAATTATTTACATCATTTTTACTGCCTTTCTTATAAATTGGAGTTACTCTAGCAATTTTCATATTCATTGGAAATGAACCATCTAAGAAACATTCATTAAAAATAAAACTTATTGGTTCAGAAATTAAAGTAATAACATATTCCCCTTTTTTTATATCAATATTATCTATCCCAGGGCTCGTATAATTTTTCATATTTTCTACTATTTTTTATTATTTAATTTTTTTTTACTGGATTTAAAAATATAGAATTATTATTTTGACACTTCAAGTATTGTTTAAAATTTGTATCTACTTCCTCGTTAGAATCTTGTAAATTTAAACCAATATTAACAAAAAAATCATTAAAAACATTAACTATTTCTTCCTTATTTTCTATTATTCCACCTTCTATATCAAGAGTTTCAATATTACAATTCTTATTTTTATTTTTATTTATAAGAGAATCTATAACTTTCCATAGAGATTTAATATTATTTTTTACTTTATCGAATTTACTCTTATAATGTTTTCTTTTAACCTGTCTTATTTTTAAAGTAACATAATTACGAAACTTCTTAAATTCATCCTCATGTACAGTTTTATTTTTTAAATACTTTTTATATAAAATGGATTTTTTACGACACAATTTCTGCAACTCTTTAGTCATCCATGGAGTCTTATTGCTATTTTTTATACAAACAGTTTTTAAAGGTAAAAATATTATCTAACAATGTAGCAGTCGTTTCTGTAATACGGGTTGGAGAATCAATAATCGGTTGCATATACAAACTTTAAAAATATCCATAAATGAGTCTACCTTTGTGTTACTACCAATTTTTTTAAATCTAAATTGAAGTCGCCCATTATAAAACAATTACATGAATTCAATTTAATCTTATTTAAAAATGCTCTAAAATTAAACAAAAATGTATCAACATCATGACCAGGGGGGCGATATATAACTCCAACGATCATTTTTTTGGACATAGGATTATCATTCAATTCTAAAAATACACTTTCAAAATATTCATTAGTTACAGTCAAATCATTGCGAATTGAATATTGCACTGAATTATGTACAAATATACCTGTTCCACCGCCTCGCTTATTTTCCCTGTTGTTACAATGAAGTTGATAACCATCTAGATGGTACATATTTATGGGTGACATATTATTCAACCATGTTTCAGTGAGGCCTACTATTTTAAAATTATGATTAATACTGCTTAAGTACATATTTAAGTCATCAAAGTTATGGGATAAACTCCTGCAATTTACATGAATCAAAGAGAATTAATTTGTAAAATTATCATCTTGAAATTTAGAGTTAAAAGAATGCACATCAAAGTAAGTATTTGGCAAATCTTGAATATTTACTTCTACCATAGTCGATTATTTAGAGTAAAATCAGTGTCATAAAGGACAAAGTCAAGTTGAATTTTAATGTTATAAGCAATTAATTTTGTTGGGTTTCCTAAAAAAAGTTCACAATGAGAATGAATAAAATTGACACAAACCATGATTATCGTATGAATATCTACACACAAATGACATATATGAATAATACAAATCTCAAAATAGAACATAAAAAGCCTAGTGGTGATTTTGAATCGAAATAAAATCAAGTGTTATTAATTATAATAATGTGTGAGACAGGAGTTCAGTAAATGCAGACTAAAACTAGTCCAATTTGTTCAGTTTCTCTAAAGTTATAAGGTTTGTAGGTCTGTATATAATCAATGTAGTTGTTTGAGGTCGGCTTCACATGTTATCACCTTTGTAATGTTTATCCCTCCAGATGCTCCAATGAGGGCGATTATGCGCCCATCAGATGACCAGGCGTTCTTCACGTGTTTCGAAGCACGCGTAACGGAGAGTAGCTTCTGATTCATCAAAGTTAGGTCTTCGACAATGACTACGCCGGTTCCTTTTAGTTTCTTCCGATTCGCTATGATTTCTCTGCGTTTTTTGTAGCTGTTCAGCTTGACGATTATGGGCCGAGGTCTTTGTTGTTGGTGCTCGGATGGATTTCCCAATGACGAATTCGATGTTAATGAGGTTGCTGATGTCGGCTCCCGTACACGACCTGTCCGATGCGACCGGTCGATATCCTTGTCAGGATCTAGGGCCAATCCCAATTGCTTCCTGACGACGTCAGCTGCCAGGGCGTCAGTACACTCCCACCTCTGCTCACGTAGTCCGAAGATCCGGATGCAGGACCATCTGGAGTATTGTTCCAGGTTGTTCAGTGAGATCTCCAGTCTGCTGATGTGATGGTCTTGATGTGTTGCCCTTTCTTCCAATGATTTTATTTCTCTTTCTCTGCTTTCCAGGGCATGTGTTAAGTCGAAGACTGCTCCTTGGATTTTCTCAATGTTTTCAACGATCTCCCCCATCTTTCTTTCAACCGCTTTTCCCACAATGGAGTCCAGTTGCTGTATGAACTCGGGGTTCTTAAGTAGGTCTGTTATGACTTGGCTGCATATAGCAGCCGATTGTCTGGTATTTAATGATCTCATTGTGTAGCAGAAAGTAGGACAAGTAGTACAATGGGTAGGCACGTACAGACTACTAATCCACGAACAAAAGGATGATTTGTAAAGAAGTTTCACTGAAGATTCACTGTTGCAAGTATAAAAATACAAAGTTGAATAGCAAGAGTCTGATCAGCATGTAGCACAAATTTCTATGAGTGGGACCAGTAGAGAAAATCGGTTCAATAATGTTTCACTGTCCCATTTGTTCGACCCAAAATTTCACCAGAAGTACTCCAATCTGTAGTTACATGTTCACATCATTTGAAAGGTCCTTGGACAAAGATCATATCCAGTTCATTGAAACTTCAAGTAGATGTAACTTTTCCACGATTTTCCACAATTTCTGCAACGTCTGGAGCATGACATACTTGCTAGTACCATTGCTATATTAATTGCTATTAATTGCTATAATTGCTATATTATACAAAGTTCATTTTATATGGCATACATGGCTATTAAACAATTTAAAATTGTGAATGTTTCAAGCATAACAGCTATATTTGCACAAATCATAAGGGCGCTGGATGTGTTTCATCGAATTATTTATTACTTCAAATTTGAATTAATTTATATAATAATGCAATTATTTTTTTTGTTTTCAATAAACTTGTTTGTTATCATACCTTGTTAGGATTTTAGTAGTTTGAATACAGTTGGAAAGATCAGTTAAACTATTTATGCTAGATAACAAAAATTGTGTAAAATATTAGAAAGTATGAAAATATTCTTATTGTTAACACAGGGGGAAACATCAAGGAGCACCAATAATGTTCTTGTGTTGGCATATCATGAACAAGATTGCCTACATAATTATACATACAAATGTCTATTAAAATAACAGCCATTTTATTAAATATGAAATCACAACATAAGCTCTGGACTCAGGAAACTGATCTTAATACGCGAATGTCCTGAGCAAGCAAGAGCTCAAGCTGGTATAGAGGTGCTAGAAAAAACGTAAGCAATTGCTTATCAAGACAAGTAAAAGGTTCGTTTCATGCATACGGTTTTTTAGCAATTCCGTGTTTTTCGTAAGCAATTGCTTGCAAGCAGTAAGCAATTGCCTTGTGCTTGTAAGCAAAAGCATTCGCTTGCAAGCAATTGCTTTTTTTTAATACATACTGATTCAAGCAAAAGGCTAGCACAAGCAATTGCTACTGTTTATGCATACGGCCCAATGGGCATGGTCGCTCAATGGTATTACGGGCAGGGAGAGCAATTTAACTGGCATTGACTAGGTACAAGTTGACAGATATTGGCACTTGACATGGTCTCACTCACATCGTCCTCAAACAAACACTACTCGACCAAAATTACTGTTCTTGGTTTCGTTTTCATTTGAAAAGACACCCTATTCGATGGATATAAACATTTTGCTACAGTATTTTGGAAAGTGCCCCGTTCCGTTTGTTGGGGCCACCCTGTATAGGTTATCATTAAAGGGATAATCAAGTTCACGTAAAACAGAATTTTAGTAAAACTTTTCAGGTAATAAAAGAAAAAAGTCGGCCCTCAACATCTAATTCCAATTAAATATATTTATGGATATTTCGGCCTTTTCTGAACTGATTTTTATTGAAGTTGATTTTCACATGTGTGCTTTTGGGCAGACTGTACACTTTGTTTTTTTGTTATTACCTCACTGCTCCCTAATGAATATATGCTCCTGGGGTTATCGGTCAGAGAGCCTCATGCAATCTCACAAACACTGATAACATACATTAGTGGAAAAACCCAAGGCAACAAAACAAACCACATTTATGGGCTTGAGCAAACAAGCTTGAATCAATATCGGAACAGACTATCACCACCGCTGTGATATAAGGTACAGTCAAATTATGAAATTTTATTATACACTATTTTTTTAATCCTTTATCTATTCCAAGAAAATGAATTTAAAATATGACATACGGTAAATATATAATAGGACATCATGGGTGTCGATCCGTTTTTGAAATTGGGGGAGGGGGGGGGCAAAATATGAAAATGTTTCCAGAGTGACCACTGAGAGAGCTAAAAGCCCCATATGGGCATGCCCGGAAGTGTTATTATGCGCTCATAAGCGAAGCGACCGAGTGGGGGAGGGTGTGGGAGGGGGTGTCCCCCTCACACAGTAGGGAGCTTTTGTATTTTTGGGAGTGAAATTGTGCGATTTGGTGCACACCTGAGACGGAAATTTCACATTATATGAAATATTTAGGTATGGAACCAGACATACATAATGACAAAGGGAGGGGGGACAATCTGCTCCCTTTTCAAATGTGGGGGGGGGGGGGGGGTGGGGACATGATATTCCAATTTGATTTGCGTTCAGTGCATATGTACCGAGATTATTTTATTTTCTGTGACGGTGTGCTATCTATAGATGAGGGTTTAATACACTTCGTTTGAGGTGTGCGTTTGAGAAATTACGCTGCCCAACATATTTCAAGAGATGAGTTCCCGCAACCAAAATGAAACTTGCAATATGAAAACTGTATGCGGGAGAAGCGCGCGACAAAAAAAGACATTTACTGTCCTTTTCAAACTAGAAAACGGCTACTTTGAAGATTAATTATTGATAAATGTGTCTTTCCCCTCTTTGGCATTATATCACTCGATTTTGTCTTCCTCATTTTAGGAATTATTGGGGGGGGGGGGGGGTGCGAAATGATATGTTCGCCCCCAATATTTTCATTGGGGGGGGGGGGGGGCAGGATCGACGCCCCTGTAGGACATTAATTTATTTGCTTCAGAATATTAATACCTCATATACCCAACTTTTTTTTACAAGGGATTGTCTAGAGCAAAAGAAAAACAAATTGTCTCAAAAACGTATTGTGCTGAACACACACTTTGGCATCTGGAAATAAGGTACGCAGTGTGGAAGGGGAGGGGCAACGGTGGAGTCCTTGATCAAAAGTACGAGTATTTATTTAATGTCAACACGCCGCTCCACTCTGCATGCACCCTTTTGAGATAAGCCCGCCAGATACTGTAGAAGACCAATCATTCAATATTTTATAAGTGCTGATAATGATTACTCAATATTTAGGCTAAAAATAGGTGTACATATCGAGTTAACATTGAAAACTATTTTGTATTTTCCAGATCCGTCTAGTTCTCCATTGTTCATAAGGTGATTTGCTCCTGGATAAGTTATGAACGTATTGTGTTACATTCCGTCGAAATAAAAGATACATCAACGCAACAAAGGGTTGGCTATTGTTGCTTTGAAGATTGTTCGAGAATGGAGAAGCATACAGGTAAGCAATATTTTAAACACATTTCAGTACTTACTTTCCGAAATCCACAGCAATTACGACCATCTGCAAATGTACTATATTAATAATAAGTTTACTCTATAGTATGTTTATTTTTTTAATAACGTAAGCTTCAAGTGTCCGTGTATATTATTATTTATCATTTCTGTATTTGTCTGTTGATGACATGATTCACTAAACTCTGATGATGCTAGAATATTATGGTAATTTCGTTAAATGCTCGTATGTATTGATTTCATCAATGGTAAGAAAGCAGTGTTGACAAAAGGCCAAGTGACAGAAATGAAATATACTCTTGTATCACCGGCCATGAGTAGGAATGTATCATTATTATCATGGCATATAATATGAGTGCAAAGAGTTAAACGAAGATTGCACTTTTTAAATTGACAAGGTGAGCAAAGAATTTATGGAAATTGAAATGGCGTGTAGACCCCGATATGTTTTCATCCGCACATGGACATGGCGTGCAAAGCTAATCAATCGAGCTGCAGTCGAACTAAACGAGCATGTAGCCACAGCCAGATATAGATTTTTAACTTAACGGGATCTAGGAACATTGTTGAAAAAAGGTGATGAGCGATTAATACAATGAGTATTGGTGTCATCCGTTGTGTCCACAAAGTAGTGTGTGAGAGTGTCACGTTAATTCAATGTTTTTAGCTGAAATATGAGCAAAAAAAAGTAATATTCTTTTACTCGTTGCACCTACTTTGTACACGGCTGAATTATCCCGCGGACAATCTCATACAGACACACTTCAATCGTAAATATTTTCTGAATGAAATGGAAATTTGAAAACCCGAAACCTGTCACGTGCCTTGATTGCGATATATGACAGGGTATGAGAGGACAACTAAAGTTCCAAGTAGGTTTTTAGGATTTGGATAATGTTACTTAGGTGCCAGGTAAAAATGTAATAGGTAATAATGCCAGATGTATTGATGTCAGAGGTGCAAACAAAATATCAAGGTAAAAACAAGTGCCGTTATTGCTACAGTCACTAATAGTCCGGGCGCCGTACGATTTTTCTCCCTACGGCGGATTTTCTACGATTTGGGGAAATCATGATATCGTACGATGTGTGT
The DNA here is from genome assembly GCA_037951105.1 of Echinarachnius parma. Taxonomy (NCBI): domain Eukaryota; kingdom Metazoa; phylum Echinodermata; class Echinoidea; order Clypeasteroida; family Echinarachniidae; genus Echinarachnius; species Echinarachnius parma. The sequence goes on along the minus strand of JBAMJV010000273.1, from coordinate 96,491 downwards.
GGTATTTTAGAGAAGCAGTCACATATTCTCCGGGCCCCGTACGATGACCTTTGTCTTAAAATAAAACATAAATCGCACGGCCCCCGTGACCACAAACTAAGTGTCCGTATGGGTGCCTTACGGTACACTTACGGTGACTCCACGGTACCCGTACGATTTGAGTGGTCAAATATTTAGTCTCAAAATCGTACGATATTCGAAAAAGGCTGTGATGTCGGGGCTGTTCCCGTGCGATGCCCTTGTGGTGCCCGTGCGATGCTCTCTACGATGCGTCTACGGGCTTACGGCAAGTACAACATCGTACGATGCATTTTGTGTTTTAACTCCGCGTTAAACAAATTTTGACATCGTACGGCGAGTGCAAATGCAACGGCGACCGTACGATAGCCACGGCACCCGTGCGGGCGCTGCAAGATTCCCGCAAGATTTCACCTTAAACTGGCATCGTACGGGCGCCGTAGCCCAAATCGGACCATTTGTGACTGTAGCATAAACTAACTCAGCTCGTTAACTAACAGATTGTCGAGACGTAAGCTACTCGGCTAGTCTATTATATTACCTTCTTTCATATTATAAGTTATATGTTATAAATGACTGTGTATTGTTCAGTTCAGTTCAGTTCATTTTATTTCCACAATTTAAAATATAATTCATGTGTACATTCACAGTAAAATACAGGTAAAAATATAAAAGTTACTGTATACATCATACTAAATAATAGTAAATTATGTGGTGGGGACAACAAAAGCAAACAATAAGCTTATCGAGGTTGTCACCTGAGAGAAACATGCAAATTAATCAGTTACAATGTACATTCAAAAAGAATACTGTTTCGAGTAAACACATAAAATAAAGAGAAACACACACGGACACACATACACACCTACACAACAATCCGAGGACCACCTTTCACGTGCATATTCAATTAGTAGTCCCGGGTCCAATTATGAACCTGTGGTACACCTTCCTTCATCACCATCACTTATCGTCCATCACCATCATCATCCTCATTTATCATGACCATCCATCACCAATATCAGTGCCGTCCATGATCACGCTCCATGCATGGCCATTTACCGCCACAGATGGCGTTATTCCACCAAGGGCACCGAAAATTCCAAACTATGAATGCGTGTTTCTCATAGGCGTGCATCAAAACACACAAAAAAGAAAACACACATTATTTCCGGCACTTTAGTATTAATAGCTAATAATGAATAGCGCCATCTATAGATCACTTTGCACGCAAAATAAGCGGTAAAAAATGTGGGGGACCGGGAATTCGGTCCCGACTTTTTAAATGTCCCGAGTTTAATGGAGTGTTTCATGCAGTAGTCCCGACTCTGTGGGTGTAGGTCTGTACAGCCGCACACACACACACACACACTCTCACACTCACATACATATGCCAGGTACCGTACCAATATTCACTGGTTAGCGGCATTTGCCCAAAGCACTGATTTATATTTACGTTTAAAGGAGTTCACAGAGGGGCTGTTTCTCATTTCATTTTCAATGTGATTCAAAATAATTGGTCCCTTATAGAAAAGGGAATCTTTTGAAACATGGATTTCACCTGAGGAGATGATAATTTGTGATGACCTTGTATTATATTCATGAACATCTTGATTCAAATAAAATTAGAGATATTTTGTACAAGATACTTTGTACAAGTCCTCAGGATAATACAATGTAGAAAATAGATATGAATTTGTATTTTGTAATCAGGTTTGCATATATGAATGTCTACCCTTTGTGATTTTTTAAATTGGTCGATGGTTTTGAGAGATTAAGTACATAACATATTACGATTAAATGAGATAAGCCAGGGAATAAGTTATGAAGATAGCACAGAAATTCCCAAAATCCAGTCATCGTATTCATTTTCCTGTTCATCCCAGCAAAGACTGTTGTGACAAGAAAACATTTTTAAAAAGAACATGGATGCCCCCCCCCCCCCATCAATACTTTATAACAAAAGTGCAACAACAATATGAAAGCTTCGCTTAAATACCAATGCAACTGTAAAATAGAGTTTATCCTACTGTATACATCGTAATATGCTTGTATATTTCGCATAAGATTACCTCGACTTAGATGTCTGCTTCGGAAGAAATATACTACTAAAAAAAGTTAAGGATCACTTTTTTCTTAATTTGTATTTTTCCAAGCTATAAGTGGGGTCTTACCTAGTTCATTCATTTTTTGTTTGACTAGATGGTGTCCTCATTGGAATACAAAAATGATGCAAGAGACATTATGCAACAACTGAACCACATGTGATATTGATTACAGTGTGTTTGATGTTATTCAGGAGGACAATATGTCATTTTAAAATTATGCACAAATAAAAAGTGGTCCTTAATTTTGTTTGAGGTAGTGTATATACAAATACTATCGAGCAAAAGCGTACCCGGGGGAGGGGGGATTGACACCCCCCCCCCTCCTCCCCCCCCCCCCCCCCCCCCCCCCATCCCATTCCACTTGTAGCTGGTCTTGAGACCACGTTTCCGTGGTCTCGACCAATGTCACGGCTCGATAATTTTGAGGATCCTGATCTTGGTTCGAAAATTGTAAAGAATCTGGTTTCGACTTCGACAATTGTGCAAAATTCTGGTCTCGGTCTCTGCTTCGAAAATTGTCTACGGAAATAGTTTCATTACCCTTTAGAGAATGTTAGATTGTAGGCCTACATGTAGTAAGTTTCGAAAGGCAGCATTTAGTGTATTTGTTGGGTTGAACATTACACAGTTTAACTTTATATAGGAACATCACATAAATAGAAGGAAATTAAGTTATATTTGTTTTGGTATAAATACCTGATATATCACACTTTGTTTTATTTGGGAATGTCTAGAACAAAAGTAAACAGGTTGTTTAATATTAACTAACTCCCCTTAAATGGAGTGCCCACATTTGCAAGCCAAATGTATAATATTACTATATTTGTACATAATATTTGAAATAACTCAAAACATTATATTTTGAACGAAAATACCTTAAGACGATATAAATTGAACAAGCGACGGAGATGTAGTCTTATATAACGTACTTACTTGGAATTATGATTTATAGAACTTAAAGCCCAAGACCAGTTTCGGGAAAGTAGCCGAATACATCTATATTGATCATTATTGTTTGAATATGTATTGAAATATGGCTTGTGTGGTAAAATCCGAACCTAAGCAATCGTTTAATACAGAAATATCGGAAGAAAACCGCGTGGTCGTAATACACGTAGCGTATGGGCGATTCCTCCTTGGAATAGATATATAATTTTGCACATATATCAATTAGTAGGAGGTTCTTGGCCAAATTTGATGATCCTATATTAGTATAATTATATTCTTTCACGTTATTGTTAATAAGAGTTTCCATTTCATTTTGTTGAGAGGGGGGCGTTTCCTAAACTGGTCTTTACCTTTAATCATGCTAATGTAGTTTCAAAGCGTACCGTCCATACCAGTCATTACTCCATGGAATTAAACCTTGATTTGATAACTCATTCATTTGATTTAAGACAAAATAACAAGTCTTGGGTTCACTCAAACGATCAAAAGTCCAAACGACCGAATAAAGATATATCAGTTTACGTGAGATTGCTAACTAACATCTTGAGTAGAGGCTAGTATCTATATTTTAGCTGTGTAGGGCTGCAGGCGTAATGTAACAGCGAGTCATATATGACAAAAAAACTTATAATTATGAACTGATAGACAAGTATTAATACTTATATGACAAATGCATTGTCAAAAAGTTTGCGATTATTCGTAGATCACGTAATTGGTAGAAGTATAGTAGTTTATTTGATAATAATAATGATAATAATATAAACAATGTATAGAGGGCCATACATCTATTCAGAGGCGCATTCTTAGTAGTATAATGTGTGATTTGGTAAAGTTCCTTGACCTCTATCTCGACTCCCGGGGAGTTAGCTCAATCTGTCCTGCTATAATAGGGCGGTGCAGGCGACTGTACGTATTCTGACTAATTACGCATGTATACTGTTGGGTAGAAAGCAGCAATGTGGATGAATGCCTCACTAGAAAACATAAATGGCGGGGCAAATTTTGATGTTGAACTCGGGTCCCGTGATTTGAGAAGCTCGTTGATAATTTCTTTATTACAAATCAAAGTCAATTATTACGCTAACATGGCTTATAATAGCCAGCTTAAATTTATGTACACAAAATTTTCCCAGAATAATTATTTATATTATAGGGGAATTAGGCAAATAAAAAATGTTTACACCAATTCTGAAATTTCCCTTCAAACTATTTTAACACTTCGTGTAAACGTGGATACTAGTAGAGCTTGTGTGTATTTTGTGGAGGTAGGTTGGGCGCTACTTATTGGGACTCACACTCCATATTTAGTCAAATACAAGGGCGTATACAATGGGAGGGATGAGGGGGATGAACCCCCCCCCCCCCCCCCCAGGTTTTAGGGAAGGATATCATTTTTTGTGTGTGTATCTGTATACGAGTGGGAAAAAACATTAGTTGTATGAGCTAAGACTTGTTAATTTTACCGTTAAAGAAGTAATTTATACATCCCCATTCCATTTTCGCTGCGCGCTTCGCGCGCAAACAGATTATCTCAGTTTGTTGTGTAACTTGCATATGGTCCGGGGTGAGCATTTTTTGTCTGTATACCGGGCCACGTAGTTCCAGCATAGGCTGGCATGCCTCTGGCTGCGTGTGTGACGTGCACCAAATTGCACCATTTCAAGTATATAGTATATATATATATATAATGCAAAATCTTCTCCGTGAAAGGGGGATACCCCCTCCCAAATCCTCTATATTTGGCTCTGCCCCAACCCCTCGGTAGCTACGCCCTCGGGACTTGGCAATAGGCTAAGTTGTTGGATCATACATAATTAGTCATATGGTGATGATAGAACTGTATATGACGCTAAATATAAATATAATATTTGTGTTTGTGTTGGGTGCATATTCATAAGTGTGGCAATTATTTGTTTTTCTTTGTGAAATTTCTGGTCGATCAAATTAAAACACGCTTTCCCAAAAACAGTCAATGTTAATTAAGCCCGAATTTCTATCTAAGTTAGCTCAGCAGATTTCAGTCCGACATGCAAATTATCTCTACTGTAGATGGGGGACACCCCCGCCACCATCCAGACACCCCTCTCCACGCTCCCTGTTTTTGAGTGCATATTCATTAGTGTGTACATTATTTGTTTCTTTGTGAAGAATATATTACAAGATTTCTGGTCGATCAAATCATAAGATGCTTTCCCATATACAGTCAATGTTTAGCCCAAATTTCCTATTTAGGTAAGCACTAGATTGCACAATTCAAGTCCAAACATGCAAAATACTCCCTACCGTGGGAGGGGAAACACCCCCCTCCCACACCCTCCCCCTCTCAGTCACTTCGCTCAAAGTTGGCAGGACTGTGTGGTTTGGCATGAGCGCCTACACACACAAAATCATGAGCCCCCATAGGTTTTGCCCGACCCCCAATCCAAAACTGCTTCCGGCCCGCCTGGTCTCGACCACATGCGCACATGTTCAACGGAACGAATAACTTGATGACAAGTTGCAAAAGCTAACAAAGAGTTGATACAATGCGAGTATCGGTGCTCCATTTTGTCCAGTTAATGATCCCTATACTTATCAAAATAACTGTATTTTATGTGGCCATTAAATGGGCGAAAATGCAAATTTATATTTGCCAACTCAATTACAACAACTATTTACACAGATGAAAGAGAGTTTGAAATTTAACATTAAAATCATGAACATCTTTACAATTATAGAGAAAATCGTAAAAGCAAACCTTTTACCATGCTTATACATAGTAAATGTTCTGCTCGGAGTCGAAAATGTATAGAAACCACGAAATTTCAATAAAATAATCCGTGGAAAGATATATACTCCGCTCACAAAAAGAAACTGAGACCACTTTGTTTAAGTTGACAAATAGTTTAATATTTGTGTGCGACAGAGTGTACATTATCATATATCAAATTAAAGGAAATGTAATCTCTACAGGCGGAATATAAATTAAGGTGTAATCGTTCATGCAAGAACTGCCATGATCAGTTAAGAATAGCAAGGTCCTGTTTTCAAATAGCAAACAAACAATGCGATGGCCGCACCATTCGACTGCAATGAGTAACCGTCTTGCTTGAGAACAAGAAGTGCCGCGCAAGTCTTATATGACACCATGCAACCTTATTGTCATAAAACAAACACCAAAAATACACATTTTCCATTAAAACAGGCAAGGTTATGAGAACATCAAGCATATTGGTCAGTTTTTGAGGCATAAAGCTTGCCTGTTTCTATGTGTCCCTTGCAATTTCAACTATAGTTACCTAGAGAAGTGACTTTTAGAGACTGCCCAAATGGTTGACCAAGGGTGACATCAAATTTTGAAGATCTTTGGACTACGTAGACATCTTGAGAACAATTTTATACCAAGTTTCATGCTGAAATAAGGGCACAAACTGTAGGTCAACGAATAAACCTTAGTCATGGAATGTCCATTGGGTACATTTAGATGAAAATAAAACCTACAACAGATACAATTTGTCTCATTTACACCTTTATCTATTGACGATGAAACTAGAAAAAATATCACATTTTTGTAATGAAATAATCTATGCTATGTCATAAATATAGCGTTTGTACCATGCTCTGTCAACATTTATAATAGTTTGAATGGATGATCATGTTTTGCTATTTTTGAAAACAGGCCTTGCGGTGGTTAATTGACCGTGACAGCACATGCATGAATGATTTCTCCTGATTCTATGCTAATATTGAAGAGGGTTATTTTATCTTTAATTTGATATGAATAACATATATATTTTTTTTAAAATATGAGATATGTTGTCTTAAATAAGTGTCCAGTTTCTTTTTGTGCGGAGTATATTATATTATGTGCAAGCATTTCAAGTGAAGTGTAATACGAATATAATCTGTAATTTAAATTCTTTTTAAAAAACTCATTAATTACTGCATATATACATGTATATGGTAATTAAGGCAAATAAGGTCAAAATACATATTTTCCCAATAAATCATATATTCTGTATAATCAAATAATGGTTTTCAAAGCATGTATTCTTTAGACCATCAGAAATAGATAATACTCAACAAAAAATTGTAAAGAGCCAGGTTCGTCCTTATGTTTTCTACTGTTTTTATATTTTCTTATGTTATTTTATTTGTGTTGTTTTTGTATTGCTTTTGTTGTTCATTCTATTCCTAAACAGATTATCATGTAAACAAGACCATATAATCCATGGTATATCTCTTTCTACGAAAATGATATTTCCATATGTGTGTAGACAAATCACAAAGCTGAGCAATTTTTTGGGCTGACAGCATATACAAAATGTCACGTATTTCGTAACCGTAAGTCGATTTTGTAAATGTTTTATTTAAATGATGCGCAAGACCCCCAAATAGTCCACCATGCAGCAGGGCGATTGGGGGGGGGGGGGGGGGGGGGGGCATAATGCCCCCGGTCTTGTAAAGGGTTAGAGATAAGCGTAAATATGAAATAAAACATTAAGAGCATGTTATATTTGATTCTGTATCCAAGTTCGCCATGGTAAACCTTTACGCCCAGATATAAGTTATAAATTAGTTTTGCTATATTCTATCCATATTTAGAACGATTTGTTAATTCAGAACAAGGTTTTGGTCTGTTTGTCAGAAGATTGTCCGAGAATGGATAAGCGTAAAGCTAAGGAATCATTCTAAATTTATTTTGACACTGTTCGATTCCAATACCAAGCATATTGTGGGGGAGACAGGTTATAAAGTTGTTAAAGTTGTATTTCCCATGGTGTAGCGAGGGTCAACATATTGGGGGGGGGGGGGGGGGGCACAACTGCGAGGGAGCAGAGCGACCAAGCCAAGGGATCGCCCGAGGTGTAGAGGGGTGGTGGGAGGGGGGTGTCCCCCCTGCCCCCCCCCCATCCCACGGTAGGGAGCTTTTTGCTAATTTTCACTCGAAACAATGCAATCTGGTGCATACCTTGGAAGGAAATTTGATGATATTGAATTAAAGATATCATGACTTAAATCATCTCCATGATCTCCCTCATGAGAAAGTATTCAAACACAATCGAACCTGCTTGTACACACACACACGCTCACATCGTATCCGTGCTTGTCTACACTTATTTGGGGGAGGGAGTGGAGGAAGTTTATCCCTCCCACATGGATACATTTTTGAAATTGGCTGTTGTAAAATATCACTGTAGAAGTCTAGGTCATTATTGTCCTAATAATTACAACTGTTATTTTTGTAAGATTTGTAAAAGATTGAACTTCGAAAAAAAGCGGGGATTTTTTGGCCACACTAAAAATACACGCGTTGATCCCATGTGAATTTCCTGGCCTGCTGGCGGAGGTGTTGTTTCTGGCGTACATTGTCTGGTTAGGTGGATCTGTAAATGATGCACTTGATGTGGAAGGTTTATTTTGAAGAAGAGGGCAAACTGTGCTCTATAATGTGGGGGGGGGGGGGGGGGGGGCATTGCGATCGAGCGAAGGGGACCAAGCGGGTAGAGAGTATGGGAGGAGGTGTCCCCTCCCACTGTAGAGAGCTTTTGCAAAATTTTGGGCTTTAAATTGTGTGATTATGGTGCCATTACCGAGACAGAATATTCGTAGTTCAAGCAATATTAATCAAACATACATAATGTTTTCATATTAGAAAGTGGGAGGGACAAAATCCTGAACTTTCAAAATGCTTTGGGAGGGGCATGCCCCCCCCCCCCCCCCTCACGGTCCCATGCCAGTTGTCGCCCATTGTTCATGTACCCACGTGTGACTAGACCCATTACACGGACCCCTTGAGTTGGCTCCCGCCTTTCACGAGTCCTGAGCAGATGGAACCCATTAACCTCGGCAATCCGCATACGACTTGAGAACCTCACTGTGTACACGTCCTGGCTATCCCGGACACTGAACCTCACCTTAAAGGTAAAGACCAGTTTTGGAAACGCCCCCCTCTCAAAAAAATTAAATGGAAGCTCTTATTACCAATAATGTGAAAGAATATAATTATACTAATATGGGATTATCCAAATTTGGCCAAGAAACCGCCTACTAATTGATATATTTGCGAAATTATATATCTATTCCAATGAGATAGATATCGCCAACGAGGAATCGCCCATACGCTACGTGTATTACGACCACGCGGTTTTCTTCCGATATTTCTGTATTTAACGATGCTTAGGTTCGGATTTTACCACACAAGCCCTATTTCAATACATATTCAACAATACTGATCAATATAGATGTATTCGGCTACTTTCCCGAAACTGATCTTGGGCTTTAAACTTCCACTGCGCAGGCCAAAGGACATATCCACGTCCATAACTGTAAAATGAACTTTTATCCCCGTCCCACACAACGGATCCCCCCTCGAAAATGGATTCCCTCGTTGAATCCTTTCATCGTCCCCGACACCGATCTTACCAAGCCCTATAGCGATGGGAAAGGGGCGATATCGACAGGTGGAAGATGTCACTGGAAGTCGTAGTCCCAATCCTGCATGCAGGCGGTTCAGAAGTAAGGGTCGTCTGATGTTGAAAAGTGGAGGCGAAAGCATCACCCGGCAGCACCCTGAACGTCCAAGCAGCCTCACTGAGGGTCAGCACTTCTTGCTCCACATGGGAGATGGGCCTAGCAAAGGTGGCCTAAAGAAAGCTCGTCTCCAATTACCCAGTTGGCGGACCGCGCCCAACGGGCATCTCCTTCAGCGGCAGGAAGCTACAGAAGAAAATGAGGCATTCACCGCCTCAAAGGGTGATATCGGACATGGACTAAATTTAGCATGCTGGAACATACACACCATGCTGGACCTAAAAGACAGTGGTCGCCCCGAACGACGCTCTGCTCTCATAGCGCATGAACTATTGAGACTGAACATCGATATAGCAGCTCTCAGCGAGGTACGCCTGCCAGAAGAGGGCAGCCTAAAGGAACATGGCGCTGGATATACCCTCTTCTGGTCTGGCAAACCAGCATCTGAAATACGTCTCTCATGGGTAGGTTTCATGCTCAGAGACGCAATCGCCTCAAAGCTTGAAAGCACACCAACTGGACACACTGACCGTATTATCTCCCTACGTCTCCCACTCCGCAACAAGCAGTATGCTACAATATTATATGACCTATATAGATACTGGTGTGCGATTGGTCAAAAATCACGTGACCATCGCTACACGGATGAGAAGCGTTATATTGACCAACCAGTCAATATAACGCCGTTATATTGACTGGTATGACGTAATTTACGTCACAATGGGTGTGTGAAGGTGGACAATTTTGCGCGTATTAGCATCCTGGCACGCGCAGCGTTGTCAAGCTTTCTACGGAGATTGCGCGATCCGAAAGTAAATTTGAAAGGAAGGTCGAATAAAGGAGTATTTTGCGCAGCATTTCGATAACAACACGTCTGTTCTAACACCAAATTTCTATTAATCTTGATTTGTATCTATATAGGTCATCATAATATAACAGAAATTGACTTTTTCCTTCGGGAACCATATAACATTTAATTTCCCTTGGGGAGTTATATTTTTTGTCTCGGAATACTATATTTTTCCTCAGCACTACGCGCTTCGGAAAAATATAATGTCCCTCGACCAAAATATAACTTCCCTCGAGGATCTCAAATGTTATATTGCCCCTCTAGACAGTCAATATCTGTATACTATTCAGCGTTTACGCTCCAACACTTCAAGCAGATCCTGTGGAAAAGGAAAAGTTTTACACTGATCTACACAATCTCCTAGGGAGCACCCCTGCAGAGGACAAGATCTTCATCCTTCGAGACGTCAATGCCCCAGAGTGGGCCAGGACTCAGAAGCCTCGAAAGGAGTCCTTGGGAAACACGGCGTAGGAAACTGCAATGACAACGGCCGCTTGCTGTTGGAGTTCTATGCAGAACTTACAGCTCTCAATTACAAACACCACCTTTCAGCAAAAAGACCGATTGAAAACCACGTGGATGCACCCAAGATCAAAACATTGGCATCTTATTGACTATATTCTGGTGAGGCAGCGTGACCTGAGTGATGTTCTGCATTCACGTGTGATGACCAGCGCAGAAGGTCACACTGATCATCGTCTCGTTCGCTGCAAACTCAAGCTACACTTCAAGCCCAGACCAAGGAGGGGTGGTCCGCCTACGAAGAAACTCAAGATTGCCGATCTCCAGTCTACTGAAGTAAATGCAGACCTCCAGGAAAACCTACAGTCCAAACTTTAGGATAGCTACCAGACAAACCAATCCCCTGAAGACCTCCATCTTGCAGACCTCCATCTTGCAGACCTCAGAAGAAGTTCTTGGATTCACCACCAAAAAGAACAAATACTGATTCGATGAAAACAACCAAGAGATTCAGCAACTGCTGGCAAAGAAGAGGTCTGCTCACCAAGATTAAAAACGAGTGGTGAGCAAAGCTCGCAGAGAAAACTCAACAGTGCGCGGACTCTGGTAGACTACGGATGGTTCTATGAAGCACTTAAAGCAGTATATGGTCCATCACATCAAGTCCTCAGTCCTTTGCGAGATGCAGATGGAAACACACTGCTAACAAGTCGCTGGGCAGAACACTTCCAAACACTCTTCAGTACTGACCGCACAGTCCAAGAACCGGCCCTCCTCCAGATCCAACAACTGAGGGTAAAAACGGAACTAGATGTTAAACCAACACTTGAAGAAATAACCAAAGCAATCAAGCAGCTCAAGACTGGGAAAGCTGCTGGTACTGATAGTATCCCGGGTGCGGTTCATTATTCCGAAGCTTCGTTATTCCGAACACGCAAATTTCCTATACCTGACTGTTCGAAAATCCGAAAATGAAATAGGGTTCGTTAATCCGAACATTTGTGGCATTATTCCAAAGGTTCGTTATTCCGAAGGTTCGTTATTCCGAAGGTTCTTTATTCCAAAGGTTCGTTATTCCGAAGGTTCGCTATTCCTAAAATGAAATCGGGTTCGTTATTCCGAAGGTTCGTTAGTCCGAAAATGAATTAGGGTTCGTTAATCCGAAAATGAAATAGGGATTGCCACCGAGTTGTCACGGTGTGTGTATGTATACGTGTGCGTGTGCGTGTGCGTGTGTATGTGTGTGTGTGTGTGTGTGTGTGTGTGGGTGCACTGGCGTACTGGTGGGGTGGGGGTGTCATGGGTCCCCTCCCAAATCAATTTAAATCATGGCTTTTATCTAATTCGATTGGAAAAGAGAGTAAGACAAGAAAACTCAGATTGCACAGTTTCAAATTAAAAAATGCAAAAGCTCCCTTCACCCCCTCCCACACCCTCCCCCATCGTCATTCTGCCCCCCCCCCCCCCCCCCTTAGCAATACGACATCACTTACGGGGGTTCAAAATAGCTAATAAAAATCGCCGATTCGCGGCTGCCCAGCTAGCCACCTGACGTCGGGCCGATGTCGGCATATCGCGGTTGGCTCGAAGTTAAAATGTCCGCCAGCCCAACATCGTCACCACGTCATTTTGTGATACGTCAATTTCTGACAATGGCCCAACATCAACTCATGACATTGGACAACATAACATTATGATATGGGCGAGAGGTTAAAATGTCCACTAGCCCAACATTGTCACCACGGCATTTTGTGATATTGGCATAACGTCAATTTCCGACAATGGCCCAACATCAACTCATGACATTGGACCAACATAACATTATGATATGGGCGCGAGGTTAAAATGTCCACTAGCCCAACATTATCACAACATCATTCTGTGATGTTGGCCCAACGTCAATTTCCGCCAATGGCCCAATATCAAATCCTGACGTTGGGCCAACATTAAATATTGACGTTCGCCCGACGTTTGAATGTCCGCTAACCCAACATTGGCCCAACGTCATTTTTTGATGCTGGACCAACATCATAATTTGACAATGGCCCAATGTCATTAATATGACATCTCCAATAAGAGGTCGACCTAATATAGCGCCGATGTTGGGACTGGTATCAATTTAAGAGGTCGCTACCCAGCTAGCCACCTGACGTTGTGCCAACATTGGGCCAATGTAAAAAGTCGTTTTAAGACGACGTTGGGCCTACATTAAAAATCTGACGTCGCCGCGACGTAAAAATGTCCGCCAGCCCAACATCAGCGCGGCGTTTGTTTTTCTTTTATGCTGGCCAAACGTCATTTTGCGATTTCGACCCAACATCAATTATTCAGTCAGTGGTCAGTCATGGTTGTGAAATTAATGTCGGGACAATGTTAGTAATGAGACAAGAATAGGACATCTCAATTTTGACGTCAAACCGAAATTCTACGACGTCAGAATGGGCAGCAGTGAATCAAGTCGGCTAATAGTCATTAAGTTGATGTTGAGCCGATGTCAATGATCCGACATGAATATGACATCTCAATGATGACGTCAATGCGATATCCTGCCGATGTCAGAACTGGCAGCAATGAAACAAGTCGACAAATGATCATAAAAGTGATGTTGCGCCGATGTCAATAGTCGGACATGAATATGCCATCTCCAATATGACGTCGGGCTAATATCGCGCCGATGTCGGAAAAGATAGCAATTAAGGAGGTCGGTAAATGGTAGTAAAATTGATATCGGTCCGATGTTATTAATTAGACATGAATGTCATAAATATGTCAGGCTGATGTAAGAACTTGCAGCAATGAAACAACTCGGCAAATGGTTTAATTGCTGTCAGTTTTGACATCGGCAGGATATCGCTTTGGCGTCATCATATAGAGATGTCATATTGAGGTCCAATTAATAACATTGGCCAGACATTAATTTCACAACCATGTACCGACCTCTTAAATTGCTACCAGATACAACATCATCACAATATCGGACTGACGTCATAGTAGAGATGTCATATTTATGTAGGAGTAATGACATCCGCCCGACATCTATTTCACAACCTTTTACCCACCTTTAAAATTTCGTAAAGTTCCGACATCTGTGCGGTATAGGCCCAAAGTCATATTTTGGATGTCATATTTCATCCACATTTTACCGACCCCTTAAATTTCTAACAGTTTCAACATCGGCGCGATATTAGCCCGACGTCATAATATTGGACATGTCATATTCATGTCGGAATATTGACATCGGCTGAACATCGATTGCATGACTATTTAATGATTAGTTTCATTGGTGCCATTTATGACATCGGCAGGATATCGCTTTGGCGTCATAATTGAGATGTCATATGGATGTCCAATAAAAACATTGGTCCGACATCAATGTTACAACCATTTACCGACCTATTTAATTGCTACCAGTTCCAACATCGGCGCGAAATTATCCCGACGTCATATTGGAGATGACATATTCATGTCAGAATATTGACATCGGCTGAACATCGATTTCATGACTATTTGCCGACTTGTGTCATTGCTGCCAATTCTGACATCGGCGCGATATCGGCTTGACGTCATATTTATGATGTCATATTGATATCCAATTAATAACATCCGTCCGACATCAATTCCACAACCATTTACCGACCCCTTAAAATGATATATTCCGACATCGGTACAACATTGGCCCAACGTCATATTTGCTATGTCATATTCATGTTGGTTTATTGATATCGGCCCAACATTAATATTACAACCCTCTATCGAGCTCTTAAATTCGTATCAGTTTCGGCATTGGTGCGATTTTAGCGCGAAGTTTTATTTGAGACGTATTTTTTTCGTCAACTTAATGACATCGGCACGACATTCAACTACAACCATTTTCCGACTTATTTCATTTCCAAAACCTCCAACGTCTGTTTGCCGACCGCGATCTTGCTGACGACCCGCCGACACCGGTCCGACGTCAGTTAGCTAGCTGGATACTTATAATATTTTTGTTAACTTGCTTTGAGAATCTTGAATGAATTGAATTTCGTTTGATCGATTACAAACATTAGTAATTCAAAAGTTAAAAAAAAGAAGTATTGCTATCGGGGAATTCATGATCGATTATAAGCGATCGTAAGTGAAATGAAAATGTTCGATTTTTGGAATTATTTATATAAAAAAATATACTTTTGTCATGTCCTTGCTGCTGTATATAATTTAGAAGGATATATAAGAATATAAATAACACCTTTAAATAGTGTTATGAATATGATTTGAAGGTGGATTATTTCAGATTCAACGCTCTGCAAATACTAACCATTACAAAACATACATGCTAAGAAGAGGTGTATATATATTATACCGATTGCGACCTATGTTTGTAGGACGATAGGATGATAGGTTAAGGAGTAGGCAATAGGTGTAGGAATAGGATATTTATAGAATTATGATTTATGAATTAATGTGTGTGAAGGTTAAACAAAAAGCATGTATCGGACGTGGAATCTATGCGTGTATTCCAATTTCTTTTTACGTTTTTGATGTTGGTCCTACGTTGGCCATTTGAGATTGGGCCATTGTCAAATTTTGATGTTGGTCCAGCATCAGAAAATGACGTTGGGCCAATGTTGGGTTAGCGGACATTCAAACGTCGGGCGAACGTCAAGATTTGATGTTGGGCCAACAATAAAAATAACGTTGGACTAATGTCAGGCTGGCGGATATTTTAATGTCGGGCCAACGTCAGAATTTGATGTTGGCCCAACGTCAGGATTTGATATTGGGCCATTGGCGGAAATTGACGTTGGTCCAACATCACAGAATGATGTCTTGACAACGTTGGGCTAGCGGACATTTTAACCTCGAGCCGACATCATAATGTTGGTCCAATGTCATGAGTTGATGTTGGGCCATTGTCGGAAATTGACGTCATGCCAATATCACAAAATGACGTAGTGATGATGTTGGGCTGGCGGACATTTTAACGTCGAGCCCACATCAGAATTTGATATATGTCCTATGTCAGGATTCGGTGTTGGGCCATTGTCAGAAATTGACATCTGCCCCACATCACAAAATGATGTTGGGACAATGTTGGGCTGGCGGACATTTTTAACGTCGGGCCAACGTCAGAACTTGATGTTCTCTCAACGTCAGGAATCGATGTTGGGCCTACGTTAGAACTGACATTGGGCCATTGTCAATAATTGATGTTGGGCCGAAATCGCAAAATGACGTTGGGCCAGCATTAAAAAAAGACGCCGAGCTGATGTTGGGCTGGCGGACATTTTCACGTCGCGGGGACGTCGCATGTCGCATGTCGGCCCAACGTCCTCTTAAAACGAATTTTACATCGGCCCAACGTTGGCACGACGTCAGGTGGCTAGCTGGGGGGTGGACATTGCTCCGCATCGTCATTGGGTCACCCCCCCCCCCCCCCCTCCCCTCCCCCTTCCTTAGCAAAAAGCTAGATCCGCCCCTGCCCTAAGTTGCTATTTATGATGAAATACATACAATTTAGACAAATAACATGTTAGAATTAAGATATTCTGGACTGATATCAAGCAGCAAAATTGCCAAATTGATTTGGGTTTTATTTCATGTTTCTTTACATGAGAAAGATATAAATATATCTCAAATATCTAATTCTTATTGCACTGTTTTACAAAGAAAAAGAAAATCATTTTTTAGGAAATTTATTTCAGTTTATAACACCATGTTACAAATGATTCTTATACAATTTGACTAGAATTGTAAAGCCACTCTTTGCCCTTCTCCCCCACCCCCATGCAGCCACGGCAATTAGCGTAAGATTGACCCCTTTCCCAAGTCCACACTGCTCAAAATCATATTTTTTTAGGAAATCAAATTCTTTTCTAAATCGTATTTATTTAGTTTTCGGATTAACGAACCCTTTTCCATTTTCTGATCAACGAACCTTCGGAATAACGAACCTTCGGAATAACGAACCCGATTTTATTTTCGGATCAACGAACCTTCGGAATAACGAACCTTCGGAATAACGAACCTTCGGAATAACGAACCCGATTTCATTTTAGGAATAGCGAACCTTCGGAATAACGAACCTTCGGAATAACGAACCTTCGGAATAACGAACCTTCGGAATAACTAACCTTCGGAATAACGAACCTTCGGAATAACGAACCTTCGTAATAACTGAACCTTCGGAATAACGAACCTTCGGAATAACTGAACCTTCGGAATAACGAACCTTCGGAATAACGGACTGTAACCAGTATACCATCCGAGATATGGAAGTATGGAGGCCCAGGACTGCACACAAAGATTAATGAGCTCTTCGTTTGCTGCTGGGAGCAGGGAAAACTTCCCCAGGATCTCCGTGACGCAGTCATCATCACCCTCTACAAAAACCAAGGCGGAAAGTCAGACTGTTCAAATTATCGCGGGATCACACTGCTCTCAACTGCTGGAAAGGTTTTTGCAAGAATGCTTCTAAATAGACTGATACCAGCCATTGCAGATGACCTCCTCCCAGAGAGCCAGTGCGGCTTCAGGGCTAATCGGAGCACTACCGACATGGTATTTGTCCTCAGCTTCAGGAGAAATGCCGGGAGCAAAATAAAGGACTATATGTAACATTCGTCGACTTAACAAAAGCATTGGACACCGTGAGCAAGAAGGGTCTCTGGCAAATCCTTGAAAAAGTTGGATGTCCCCCAAAGTTTCTCAACATGCTCATCCAGCTCCATGACAATCAACGTGGTCAGGTTAGACAGAGAAACGCCCTCTCAGAATCCTTCCCAATCGACAACGGCGTGAAACAAGGCTGCGTCCTTGCACCGACCCTCTTCACCATCTTCTTCAGCATGATGCTTCAACGAGCTTCTAAATACCTCACAAACCAGGATGGCATCTACATTCGGTATCGCACCCATGGCAGTCTGTTCAACCTGAGACGTCTGTAGGCACACACAAAGACTCTGGAGAAGATGATTTGTGAACTCCTATTTGCAGACGATGCTGCTCTTGTCGCTCACACTGAGGAAGCACTGCAACACATGACAACCTGCTTTGCAGAGGCAACACATCTCTTTGGACTTGAAATCAGCCTAAAGAAGACAGAAGTCCTATACCAACCCTCGCCTCAAGAACAACATGACCCCCCCCCCCCCCCCCCCGCACGTCACCATTGACACAGCAGAAATGAAAACAGTCCACCAGTTGACCTATCTTGGATGCACCATCACATCAGATGCCAATATCGATAAAGATATTGACAGCCGGCTTGCAAAAGCCAGCACTGCTTTTGGTCGACTCCTCAAACGAGTTTGGAAAAACAAGCACCTTAAGAAGGACATTAAGATCAGCGTTTACAAAGCAGTGGTTCTCACAACACTTCTGTACGGTGCGCAATCATGGACAATCTATCGCAGGCACGTACGACTCCTTGAGCGTTTCCACTAACGCTGTCTTCGCTCCATCTTCAATATCCACTGGAGCCAGTTTGTGACAAACAATAAAGTCCTTGAACAGGCAAGGGCTATCAGCATTAAATCCATGCTACTGAAGACACAGTTTCATTGGGTAGGACATGTCTCCAGGATCATCCACTAGCCATCGTGACATAGGTGCTCGAAAAAGTCCCTTGGTGCTTGCCATCTAGATCACCCCGAATGGTCTTTTCTCGCTGCAGATCGCAATGCCTGGAGACACTCAGTAAAACGGGCCGTTTCCTCCTTTGAGACAGACCGCAGGGCTCATCTCGAAGACAAAAGGACCAATCGAAAGAACCGGTTTGATGCAGCATCCACACCAGACAAGACTTTTCCCTGCAACCGCTGTGGTCGGACTTGCCTATGCCGCATTGGCTTAGTCAGCCACCAGCGTGCCTGCAACCGTCGTGGACACTGTCCTTCTTGATCTTTGCTCGCGAAGTTTAGCCAATGAATGATACTTCTGAAATTCGGTGAGCGTCGATCCTCGCACCCGGGACTAATAAATTGGCATAAGGCGCTATATTGGAAGGATTCTTCAAACTGATATAGGTGCGCTCTTGCTAGTACTAGGGAACGACTGTTATGTTCTTCTTTATTATCAATGATAACATCATTATCATCACACATGTAATAGAACATAATAATGATATAGACACATTTGGCTTAATGTCGGGTGATCATGTTTATGTTTTTTTTGCCAAACAATGAGGGGGGGAGGGGGTTACGTGCCCCCGGGTGCGCTTCGTTATTCCGAAGGTTCGTTATTCCGAAGGTTCGTTATTCCGAAGGTTCGCTTTTCCTAAAATGAAATCGGGTTCGTTGTTCCGAAGGTTCGTTATTCCGAACACGCACATTTCGTATACCTACCCAGCTAGCCACCTGACGTCGTGCCAACGTTGGGCCGATGTCATTTTCGTTGTAAGGGGACGTTGGGCCAACATGCGACATGCGACGTCACCGAGACGTTAAAATGTCCGCCAGCCCAACATCAGCTCGGTGTCTTTTTTTAATGCTGGCCCAACGTCATTTAGCGATTTCGCCGCAACATCAATTATTGACAATGGCCCAATGTCAGTTCTAACGTAGGCCCAACATCGATTCCTGACATTGAGAGAACATCAAGTTTTGACGTCGGCCCGACGTTAAAATGTCCGCCAGCCCAACGTTGTCCCAACATCATTTTGTGATGTCGGGCAAATGTCAATTTCCGACAATGGCCCAACACCGAATCATGACATAGGACAGATATCAAATTCTGATGTGGGCTCGACGTTAAAATGTCCGCCAGACCAACATCGTCACTACGTCATTTTGTGATATTGGCATAACGTCAATTTTCGACAAGGGCCCAACATCAACTCATGACATTGGATCAACATAACATTATGATGTCGGCTCGCGGTTAAAATGTCCACTAGCCCAACATTGTCATGACATCATTCTGTGATGTTGAGCCAACGTCAATTTCTGACAATGGCCCAACACCGAATCCAGACATAGGACAGATATCAAATTCTGATGTGGGCTCGACGTTAAAATGTCCGCCAGCCCAACATCGTCACTATGTCATTTTGTGATATTGGCATAACGTCAATTTCCAACAATGGCCCAACATCAACTCATGACATTGGACCAACATAACATTATGATGTCGGCTCGAGGTTAAAATGTCCGCTAGCCCAACATTGTCACGACATCATTCTGTGATGTTGGCCCAACGTCAATTTCCGCCAATGGCCCAATATCAAATCCTGAAGTTGGTCCAACATCAAATTCTGACGTTGGCCCGACATTAAAATGTCCGCCAGCCCGACATTAGCCCAACGTTATTTTTTATTGTTGGCCCAACATCAAATCTTGACGTTGGCCCAACATCAAATCTTGACGTTCGCCCGACGTTTGAATGTCCGCTTACCCAACATTGGCCCAACGTCATTTTCTGATGCTGGACCAACATCAAAATTTGACAATGGCCCAATGTCAAATGGCCAACGTAGGACCAACATCAAAAACGTAAAAAGAAATTGGAAAACATGCATAGATTCCACGTCCGATCCATGCATTTTGTTTAACCTTTACACACATTCATTCATAAATCATAATTCTATAAATATCCTATTCCTATACCTATTGCCTACTCCTAAACCTATCATCCTATCGTCCTACAAACATAGGTCGCAATCGGTATACTATATAAACCCCTCAAAAAAAGTTCGGAAACTCAAGTTTGATCGATCATATCTCTCGTATTTTTTAATAAGAATACTCGAAATCGGTGTCACAATAAAGCCTCATTATATACCTTTCAAACGGTGCATTATGTGTAGTGATTATGCAATTAGGGCGATTGCAGTAGCCCAGAGAATAGGGGGAGGCAGGAAGTGAAATCTCGCAAAATGGCCCCAATGCATTCAATTTACGAGTGCATGACTGTGTTGATCAGTTTTCTAAAGGCTAACATTCTATTGAATACTGCCACCCTTTCCATTCATTAAAATTTTGAATTGGATACCATTTTAATGGAAATTATCTCTTCATTACGATGGCATATTAATCGTAAGGATTATGCAAATGGAGTGTGTGCAGCGAACCGGAATATGGAGATGGGTCGAGTGTGAAATCAGACAAAAAGATATGGAGTTGACAAAAAATCAGAGCGTTGCATTTTTTTTCGAGCTTTTGGGAGGATTTTTTAGCATTTCAAATCAAATATTCATGATCAAATATGATATCAACGGAAAGCCCAACAACTCTTCTGTATGAAAATGTGAAATTTATAATGATTTTTGTAAAGGGCGGCTGCAGGGAGATGAATGGGAGGGAGCCTCAAAAGTGACCCATTTTGAAACGCTCTGATTTCAAGGCGCTATTCATGCGTTTTCAATTGAATTCCTCTCATTCATGGCCAACTCATTCAAGTCGCATTACATCCTCTACACAATGGTATACAGATACCGACACCAAATCAGAGCGTTTTGAAATGGGTCACTTTTGAGGCTCCCCCACATTCATCTCCCTGCAGCCGCCCTTTACAAAAATCATTATAAATGTCACATTTTCATACAGAAGAGTTGTTGGGCTTTCCGTTGATATCAATTTAAATCATGAATATTTTATTTGAAATGCTAAAAAATCCTCCCAAAAGCTCAAAAAAAATGCAACGCTCTGATTTTTTGTCAACTCCATAACTTTTTGTCTGATTTCACACTCGACCCATCTCCATATTCCGGTTCGCTGCACACACCCCATTTGCATAATCCTTACGATTAATATGCCATCGTAAGGAAGAGATAATTTCCATTAAAATGGTATCAAATTCAACAATTTTGATGAATGGAAAGGGTGGGAGCATTCAATAGAATGTTAACCTTTAGAAAACTGGTCAACACAGTCTTGCACTCGTAAATTGAATGCATTGGGGCCATTTTGCGAGATTTCACTTCCTGCCTCCCCCTATTCTCTGGGCTACTGCAATCGCCCCAATTGCATAATCACTACACATAATGCATCGTTTGAAAGGTATATAATGAGGCTTTATTGTGACACCGATTTCGAGTATTCTTATTAAAAAATACGAGAGATATGATCGATGAAACTTGAGTTTCCGAACTTTTTTTGAGGGGTTTATATACACCTCTTCTTAGCATGTATGTTTTGTAATAGTTAGTATTTGTAGAGCGTTGAATTTGAAATATTTTAAACTAAACAAAAACAAAATTAAATAGGTAAAACAATGTGGCCCCCAGGTGTACTCAACTTGGAGATAAGCGGATGTTCAATCGTCATACAAGCCTGAAGTACGTTCTGATCCTTACTTTTGTTTAAATTAATACTAACAAAGGGAACATTGGTTCAAAAAGAGCTATCGACTATAATTTTTAAATATTTTAAACTAAACAAAAACAAAATTAAATAAGTAAAACAATGTGGCCCCCAGGTGTACTCAACTTGGAGATAAGCGGATGTTCAATCGTCATACAAGCCTGAAGTACGTTCTGTTCCTTACTTTTGTTTAAATTAATACTAACAAAGTGAACATTTGTTCAAAAAAAGCTATCGACTATAATTTTTAAATGTTTTTTCATTAATTAAAATGAACAAGATTCAGTACTGTACCAAAACCTCTGGGTGTACTCAACTTTCTCTTAAAGTCATACCTGTAAAGTGTCAGATATTGCACAAAATGACATTTGAGACTTCAATCCTATATCAATATCATTGTAAAATACAATTGAAAGATTTGTGAAAGTTTGAAAGAAATTTATTCTTCGATAAGTGTATAGTTTTGCGTCCCGCTACTTTGGTGTCGCATAGAAAAGAAATTAAAGCTTTTTTGTTGTTATCTCTTTGTGTTGACTTACAAGTAAGTAAAAAATCAACTAATACAAAAAAAAAGTAAAGTGATAACTCTTATTCTTTTTTTTATATTATTTTTTTTAATGTTCCACCCCCTCAAACTCGCATGTCCCGATGGCATCATGTAAAAATATCATAATATAGCATTTCAAAAAAGATGCATATTTTTTGTCCTAATATACCTTAATAAATTCAATTTTATGAGTTGACTACGAATACCAAGATTAAATACGCACACATGCAACGATTAAAAAAAAAAAGGAATCCGTTTTGTGCGTCCCGATATTTTGCGTCATCTCCGTCACGCATTTTGAGTCCGTCATCTACGGTACAAAAATATGCTAAATTTGAGTGATCGTGGTGGCAACATGTCGGGTGACTAGGTAGTAGAAAAAGGAGACACGTTTTTTCCCCGGTCTATAGGTAAGTAACATTGTTTTTTTTAGATCTTTGTCAAAAACCAGGTCCGTACCTTTATTAAGCGTCATCTCCGAACGCTTGATATTAGCTAGATAAAGATATTAGATTGAATTTCAAATCATTTGTATGAATGTGCCCGCGGAACAACTATACAACACTATCGCTTATTTGTATTGCATACATTGCTATAAGCTATCAGCGATTTAAATGTGTCTGAATGTCATCTCCGTCACGCATCATCTCCGAACGATTGATATTAGCTAGATAAAGATGTTAGATTGAATTTCTAATAATTTGTATGAATGTGCCCACGGAACAACCATACATCACTATCGCTCATTTGTATTAAATACATTGCCATTAGCTATCGGCGCTTTAAATGTGTCTGATAGTCATCTCCGTCACGCGTCATCTCCGTCACGGCTCTTTTGTGACTGAGATGATGAGTTTTAGTTGGATTGTCAACTCAGTTAATTGACACACAATGTTGTTCAAAATTGACAAATATTCTATGGCAAAGCTTAGTTTGCATGAATTTTTGATTATTATATAACATGTGATTATAATGTATTCTTAAACATGTTAAATACACGCTCCAGTCATTTCCGTCACGCTTCAGTCATCTCCGTCACGCTGAGTTCAAATGCATAAATTTCAACAAAGATTAAACTCTGGTAAAAAATATTGGTATTGGTATTTTTAGCGATCTATTTACTCATAATCATGTACCTCTCTTCATCCTAATTTCCTGAGAAAATGTCATCACACTGATTGAAAGCAAAACTATTTGGCAAAATTCACTATTTATTCAGCAAGGCAAGTATAAATGGTGGCTCTAGAGGAAAAAAATGTGATTATGGTTGACCAATGTTTTTTTTTCTTTTCACAGACACCCTTTCTTTCCAAACAAAGATTGAATAAGAAGTGAATTATGTTCTTCAGTTAAAATGCGACGATCTAGTTGTGCAAAAATGTTGTGACGGAGATGACGCATTAACAGTGTTCATGTTAATAAAAAAAAAAAAAATATTACATAGCCCCATTAAAGATCGCGCCAAACAATATTTCCCTAATCTACAGATATTAACATATATTAAACACACAGAAAGAAAGTGGAGAAACAGTTTTGATTTTCACGACCTCACGATGGTCGAAAATATACACTTATCGAAGAATGACCCTTTACCTAGTGAAAAAAACGAATATTGAGTTCATATTTTATCACCGAATACTGATGGTCTGCCATACTTTTGTCGCAGTAATGAATGATCCGTTTGAGATATTCGCACCCGTGTATGTTTACACACGTAGTACAGAATTCATGGAATTTGTACTCGCTCGGCTAAAAGTTCAATCTCCGGAATGTTCTCACGAGTGCTGCATGCGGACGTTCTCAGCGGTGACAATTGTACTTTTTATCAAAAGCGTTAATCAACGTGATTGAAATAAAAGATTTAAATGATAATTATCTTCATACTAAAGGGACATTTGGAAAAATCAAACCCTATTTTATTCTTCTTTTACCATAAGCTAAACAACACGGTAGAAGAGAAACGAGGAAGCTCCAAGTAATTTTCGTGGATTTGGACACTTTACAGGTATGACTTTAAGCTCGATTTGAATCTTCATTTTGTTTGAAGGGACATCGCTGCGCGACCGCCAGTGATCTGTCTTGTAATTCTATAGTCTTTGGTAGTATAGTACGCGGGTGCTACTTGGGTAGCGCGAAGGTGCTACGCGTGCATGGCGAGGGGGCAGTGGTGATCACGTGGGCAGTGCGTGCGTATAACGTGGGTGCTGCGTGCGTGGGGCCTAGGGCCTACGTCTGTGTTTCTCTAGCTTTTATTCCCTGCAAATAACTAGGAAAACTCTCAAGTACTACCCACGACCCCCGCACGTGCCCCCCAGGCAGGCACCCACGCACCAGTCATGCGGTAGCTGCAACAAATCATCGCAGACCAACAATTGCGCATGTCAATTTGCCTTGACGAAGGAAAATTTAGGCTACGCGAGGGTCAGGTAGTTTGAAATTACGTGCGTATTGCGCGCCGGCCACCCACGTAGGATCACTTAATACAACCCAACATCTCTACGTATAATTATCCCTCGCTACGCCTACTTGGGTCGGATGAGACCATGGCCTTAGACGAAGGATCTGGATCAGAGTCAGAATCGAGTTTTGAATTGACAGATCCTGAAGATAAAATTCCAAATGTGCGTCGGCAGCCAAAATGCAGTGGCAGTGATAGCCACTGATAGGGGTGCAATCGTACAGATTTGAGCTTGTGGCTGAGCAAATCATGACAATTTCCCCATATTTGGAGACACCATTTTGGTAATTTTTATTTCTTTATATGTCTCCACAAATACAACTAATATAATTGCTAAATAAAGGCGCATCATCACGCCAAAATCGCTTCGAGGAAGTCTCTGATATGATTATATCAACCGTATGTACTCAGCCCGGTCGCCCGGCCACCAGCACGCAAGAGCGCTGCGCCTAGCGCAGGCCTAGCCCAACCCGATCATCGATATCAATGAACCCTATAGTAGGCGGCTTCATCCGATCACGTCTCAAAACACTGTCTACAAAAATGCGGTGTTTCGCGCTCAAATTCATCTTTTTATGCGCCAATAAAATAACAAGCATCGATGCTTTGATGGATTTATGTAACTATATTTGCGGAAATATAGTTACAGAACATTCAGAATAAACTCAGTTTTCAGCAACATATAACTTTTCCCGAAGTAAAAGATCCCGTTCGCGAGCGTGAGGGAGGTTTTCAATAAGCGGTTGAACAAAGTCAATCAATATCTGGGCATCGATATCATACACGTAGTCTACGCCGTTTGCAAATTAACAACAACACTACAGAAGAAATTAAAGGTACCGTTGAGTATTGGTCAAACTTAAAGGTAAAGACCAGTTTTGGAAACGCCCCCCTCTCCAAAAAATTAAATGGAAGCTCTTATTACCAATCATTACGTTTCACCCAAGTTAGAAAATATCCGCTTCTCAGGCCTGAGGAGAGGTTGAGAGATTCGTGCCTCTAGTAGAATTTTATCACCGTTTACACCGTTCTTATTGGTTTACTGCGTGTAACCGGAGGAGATTATCTCTATAATACCACTAGGTCTCGGGGGGCAGTTAACAGGGCATGGAATGTTGACGAAAGCTATTAAAATGGTTGAGTTGATTTCCACCGTGGTGGAGATCACGGCTAACTTAGTGAAACGTAATGAATGTGAAAGAATATAATTATACTAATATAGGATCATCCAAATTTTGCCAAGAAACCGCCTACTAATTGATATATTTGCAAAATTATATATCTATTTCAATCAGATAGATATGTCGCCCATGTGTATTACGACCACGCGGTTTTCTTCCGATATTTCTGTATTTAACGATGCTTAGGTTCGGATTTTACCACACAAGCCCTATTTCAATACATATTCAACAATAATGATCAATATAGATGTATTCGGCTACTTTCCCGAAACTGATCTTGGGCTTTAACTTTAGTAACCAAAAACTGCACGATTACGGTACAAACTAATAGTTATAACTTCACCATGCTCAAAAAGTATACACAATTACAAACGACAAAGTAAAACCCCTGTTATCATTCAAAAAGAGCCGTTACAACTCAAGTGTCAAATTAATAATAATAATAATAATAATTGCATTTATAAGGCGCTTTATACTCTAATTAACTCTAGAGAACGCTAGCTCGAAGCGCTAGCGTTCTAGGACTACCTAATACGGGACTGTAATGCGCGGTAATAGTACCGCGCATAATATATTCATGTGTATCGCAACTCGCAAGCCCCGTTCGGAGTCGCGCTAACACACGGAGAGAAGTCCAGGATGCGCATATATTACTGATTTTTTGCGGAATGGAGGGAAAAATCATAATTTTAATCCACCCGATAGCAGGCGCGGATCTACGGGGGGTGTTTAGGGGGTTTAACCCCCCCCCCCCCCCTCCCCCCCTTGGGCTGCCAAGTGAAAATGTATCAGTGAAAAAAGTGACAAAAAATCACTTACGGGGGTTCAAAATAGCAAAAAAATTCGCCGCTTCGCGGCTATCAGTGAAAAAAGTGAACAAAAATCACTTACGGGGGTTTAAAATAGCAAAATAATTTGCGGCTTCGCGGCTTTAAGTGAAAAAAGTTAACAAAAATCACTTACGGGGGTTCAATATAGCAAAAAAATTCGCCGCTTCGCAGCTGGTGGACGATGCTCCGCATCGTCATTGGGTCAAACCCCCCCCCCTTAGCAAAAAGCTAGATCCGCCCCTGGATAGTTGGATCAGTGTATAGTTTTAAGCGCCAATTAGCGTGCACAAAAATATTTGTTTCAGTCCCGTATAAGGAGGACCTAGAACGCTAGCGCCTCGCGCTAGCGTTCTCTAAAAAGTGATAACCGGATGTCAATCACATTTATTAATATTTTGAAAGTAAATTTGACAACAATTTTAATGGGAATTATATTCCTCATAAGATCGTTTTACCATTGTATTTGACAAATGATAGTTTTGGACAACACGCGCAATCCCCGCGCAATCACTTGACCGGGCTGTTAGCAAAAAATTAACACTAAAAGTTCGTTACGCGTTCGTCCCATAGATCATGTGTTTAAGCAAAATGCACACGCGATCAAATTTGTGCAGTGCTCTATGGCGCACACGTTCTAGTCACGTGATTGCCATTGCTGGTAAAAACTAACACCCTAGGAAGAAGAACGCCAAGACAGCCAATAAGCACATCCGTGGGAGCGTTAGCACGCATTCATTGCGTATGTGCGCAACTGCCAGCGCGTTGGTGCGCACTCGGTTTTGCGTCTTTGTGATTGTATGCGCAAAATAACAATGACTTTAAGCGTATTAGATGCGCCCAGGTTCTGGAGGCTTATTTGGCTTCATTAATGTCGATTGATTTTTATATCAAACATTTACAAGCGATTTTATGAAATATTCAAGAGATTTTCACTTATTTTGCTATAAGCTGAACACAATCACTGATATTGATGAGTGATATAAAACAACTAACGAATGTGCTTGATTGTGATAGGCAATCTATTACCTCGGTGGGCTCAAAATGACTATTACCCTCAGCTACGCTTCGGGTAATAATCATTTTGAGCCCACCTCGGTAATAGATTTGACTATCACAAGAAGCCCATTCGTTAGTTGTATATTATTATTATTTCAGTTCACCTGGTCCGAGTGAGTAAAACATAATACCGAGATTATCAGCGCATTTTTTTTGCCATTTTTGCAGGTAATCGTTCTTGTATTTGTTATTTTCGATGATCTTTCATATGGAATTGAAACCAGCCAAGTCCGTTGCAATTATTTTGTATTTATTTTTTTTTTTTTTTTGGGGGGGGGGTTTCTTTGGAAATTACCAATACTCAAGGTTACCTTTAAATTTGTTCATTTCAGTACAGAACAGCAGTTAGGGGAAAATCCAGCTGAAATGCGGTTCCACTAGACGGCGCGGGACTGATTTCCACCCCCACGCTCCCGGCGTGGACATAAGCCGCGTCTTGATGAAATACAAATTCTGCTGCTCTTTGGAAACATTTGTATTTGATGTGGCATTCCAATATTCGATCGAGACCAGATAAACACGACATATTTCGAAATAATAGACATCTAAGTGTTTATCTCTACCATCGATATATGGATCAAACGATTTTAAGTTCAATAATTACTGGATTGATGCATCGATGTCCGTATTTGCGGTAAAAAAGGCGTTTTACTACCTGATTTTGATGACTTTCGCGAGCACCTCACAATTACAGAAAAACTCTAGGATGTAAACAAATGACATGTGACTATTGTTCATGATCTGAATTTTATGAATATCATTTTATTTTTTCCAAAAAAATTGCGGAAACTACTTTGATGGAAAAGTAAAAATTACCTTGCATTTACCCGTATAAAATTGATGATTTAGAATCGATTACAAGTGAATTTTAAGAGGAAAATTACCAAATAATCTGTATACATTTAAAATCAAATTGGTAATTTTTGGATTATACATATTCATGAGATACAATATGACTATATATTCATATTTTTACTCCGATTTAAGACAATTGATTGGTCAAACTTGTTATAGGGGTGTGTTTTCAACTGTCGACGGCAGTAAAGAAAAACAAAAACTTATTCAAAACATTTGAATGATTTTTTTCTTTTTTGCCCAACTTAAGGATTTGTTTGAAAAAAATAATGTGGTCAATCAATAAAGGCACATATTCAAAGCTATAAACCTGAATCAAAGCCGTGATTTTCCCCCTCCTTTAAGGGTTGGGTTGGTGAGGGGAGGGGGGAGGGGAAGGTGCGGGGCACACATGTATTTTTTGCCCGTCCCCTTTTCAAATTAGTGGGGTGGAAGTACACCCCCCCCCCCCCCCCCTCCCTGAACTCCTGTCGCTACGCCAATGAGCGTTACATTATTCCATCATTTATGTTATTATTTGTTTAGGAAATTGCATACATTTCAAAATAGTATAATTTCTTGAATCAATAGAACATTGTATTTATGTAAAAAGTCCATCATGTTTTATACCATGTGATGAAATTAATAAGTTTATAGATGTTCAATTGAACACAGTACCTTCAGACTAGAATGTGATGTTCTGGCCTTAGGCTCCAAGAACGATACTCTTTTGATGAACCAGTTCTGCCTCAGTGTGTACAATGTTGCGGGAGCACCACTTTGCCAGGATCTCAAAGGGATTCATGTAGGGTTCAAGATAAAACAACTATAATACTAACTGACAACGATTTAATTTTTCTTCTTCTTCAGAAGGTACGATGTGGATATGGCTGTTGCTGTCCGTTTTCCTACATTTGTCTTTTGGTCCTGCTATATCCCTAGGAGACCAAAGTAAGTTAGCCAATGTATTATACTATTATTGATATTTTGTATTACTTGTTAAGTACATGGCACACCATGCACCATCCAGGTAGCGAAGCGTGGGTTTATTCTAGTGTAGGGGTTGTTACCGCGTTACTTATCCTAAATAAATTGCAAGTTCAATTGTTGAAAATGTTGTTGTACAGATTTGGGAACCTTTAGTCATTTTCTCGGATTAACCCCTCATCTTCCTTGTTTCCTTATCGTTGTTCATTTCCATCAGTTCATTTTTGTCAAGCAGATGATTACCAGGTGTCCATTTCTACTTGTCTTTACTCACCGGTGTATTTACAAATAATAACCAATTAAAGTGCATCCCGATAGGCCTTACCTTATGAATTTGTATAATAACAAATAATCTCATAGCTATGAACCTTTTTCAAATGTTCGTTTAGAGTAGAATTTGTGTGTACATCCTTCTATTAGATTATCTTGATGTCCAATACACTTTCCAAATTCTTCATCACAAGCCATTTCCTTCAGTACGTATAAGCAAAAGATAACCATGATTTCATCTGTCATTTTCTTTACTCAATGATGAAGCAATAACGGTAACGCTAGACCGGATCACGTCAGAATCAGCAACTCTCTCCTGGGGAGCAGTGCCTGGAGCTACAAAATACCTTGTTAAGTGGGTCACTGAGACGACCACTAAGAATGACACGTTGTACAATACCACTAAGTCCACTAAGATTACTCACACTATCCGGGGTCTGCAGTCAAAGATTGACTACCAATTCATCGTAGAGGCTACTGGAACCAGCTTTAAAGGAGAAACGTGTGGACAGCCAGGTACAATATAGTTACTATGTAATTATATAATTAAATGTAATCATATACCCTTGTATGAGTTATCACATTGCAGGTCATGTGATTACAGCGTTGTTATAAATGATTAGAGTGATGACACACTTTGGGTCATAATCGTACAGATAGGGGGGGGGGGGGGGGGGGTGGACCTGCCTTGATTTTGGGGGGTTCAAACCCCCCTTTACAAATTTCAATTTCTCGAGT
Organism: Echinarachnius parma; assembly: GCA_037951105.1. Classification (NCBI taxonomy): domain Eukaryota; kingdom Metazoa; phylum Echinodermata; class Echinoidea; order Clypeasteroida; family Echinarachniidae; genus Echinarachnius; species Echinarachnius parma. Next base: position 65,415 of record JBAMJV010000273.1, on the reverse strand, counting down.
CAACTTTGTTGCGGTCCCGACCTCAAAAACCAATGGTATCGGCCCCGGAGGACTCAAATTAACAAGTTGTCTAGGTCGCGTCAGTAATTAGCCCTTTTTCGATAGGGCGGAAGTGACTAAACTTCCTGTTACGTAATAATGGCGGGGGGAAATGCTAATTAATGAGGGTATTGTTTTCCGGTGACGATGCATTTTTGTGATACATTTCATGTAATAGGATATGTGTAAATGTGAGGGTATTGTTTTTTTTCCGGTAGCAACGAGCTGCTAATGAAATTCGCATCGGGGGATTTTCCATCGAGGGCGGCAGTTCAGGAGGGCGTGGTATTATTGCGAAGTGTTGTTGGTAAGACAATTGAGGGAACGAATATTGACGAATGTAGTGTGGATAAAGAAGAAGAGACAGGAAGTACCTAAAACGTAAAAGGATTCGAGATCGAAATAGTATGAACATGAAGTATCACAATATATGATAGGAGTGTGGAGAAAAATTAATTGCAGAAGTGGGTTGCAATCGAAGAAATGAATAAACAACACACTGACAGGTATGACATGAATATGCGTGAATAAATACACAAAAATCAAACAGGTTTGGAATGAATATACGTGAATAAAATGAAAAAGAATACGTTTTTTCTCTCTTATGCCCTATTCGGGGAAATATATTTCATTCAAAATTTACAATGTTAAGTATAACTTCACTGATTTTGAAAACAGGTTCAGCTAATATTTCAATATTTTATACATAATCCATAACACATTTATTACAAGAAAGTGGTTCAAAACATTGTTAGTATGGAGTTATCGTCAATTAAAAAGTGGTAATTCGTAAGCCCATTATGCAATCAAAAGTCCCGCCAAAACCAGCTGAAATATTGTGACGTCATAAAGTGTGGAAGTTATCAGCCTTTGTAACATGATTATGTTCGATCATCCTTATTTAGTAAGAAGAGTAGTTGTCGTTATGTCCTCCTCTGTCTCACTCTTAAAAGCACTTTGCTGTCTTTTCACACACAATTTTCCCGTAAAGCATGCTAAAAAGAGATATTTTAATCTATCACGTCGCCCTTAACTATCACACGCAGTACTGAAAAATCAGCGACACCGCATCAAAATACAGCTGTCGAACAATGAGCCAATTAATATAATCGTGCCCTGACTTCGGCGGGTGTTTCAAGTAGATAAAATAGGACGGTGTGTCATTTACTTCATGGTATTTGTCTTTCTTTCCGTAAATGTTTTCGAGTGAATGATTATTATGTATAAGTCGAAGTATACCTTATCTACAAAATGCAATGAAATAAATGATTATCGTGGCAATAATAGTCACGTTTAGCAGGCAATATGTGAAGAGCTCATTTGCAAAAGGGGTAAGATCCACTTTCCATACAAATTGAGTTAGCGATATTAGTACATTAATAAGCTACGTAACTATGTAGAATCCAAATTTAACGACAATTGACTCACTCAAAATCGAAATATAGAAAGTTCAATGTTCATATTCCCATAGGCATGTGTACAAAGTTTGACAAAGAAACCTGCTTTACTCCAAAGTTGAAAAAGTGAATGTAACCCCTTTTTCAAATGAGCTCTTCAGGTGTGAACGAATGGTCGTGCAGATTCTTGATAACTTCCGAACAACATGACGTTATAAAAACGTTGGCGTTTTATAGTGCAAAGAGCGCTTGTTTTCGATTTTTGCGATGGGGTTTTATTGTGTTGTAATAGGATATCGTGTTGGTATGGGACATAAAACATTATTTATCTTTAACTGTTAGCCCCTAGCTGCTCCTCGTGTTCAATTAGATATATTTTATAAGAGAATCGTAAATAAAATAGCACTGTTTGTTTATAAATGTACTCACAATTTTGCCCCAGGTTATTTACATAGATTATTAAATGTTCCTACACAAACCAAATACAATTTTCGTTCAAGAGTAGACACATCAATGTTCATGGTTCCAAGAATAAATTTAATGGGTGGGGAACGTAGTTTTTATTTTGCTGGCCTACGGTGTGGAATATTCTGCCATTAGAATTCAAGTTATCCCCCACAGCGTCTAGATGGCCTAATTTGCAAAAGGGGTAAGATCCACTTTCCATACAAATTGAGTTAGCGATATTAGTACATTAATAAGCTACGTAACTATGTAGAATCCAAATTTAACGACAATTGACTCACTCAAAATCGAAATATAGAAAGTTCAATGTTCATATTCCCATAGGCATGTGTACAAAGTTTGACAAAGAAACCTGCTTTACTCCAAAGTTGAAAAAGTGAATGTAACCCCTTTTTCAAATGAGCTCTTCAGGTGTGAACGAATGGTTGTGCAGATTCTTGATAACTTCCGAACAACATGACGTTATAAAAACGTTGGCGTTTTATAGTGCAAAGAGCGCTTGTTTTCGATTTTTGCGATGGGGTTTTATTGTGTTGTAATAGGATATCGTGTTGGTATGGGACATAAAACATTATTTATCTTTAACTGTTAGCCCCTAGCTGCTCCTCGTGTTCAATTAGATATATTTTATAAGAGAATCGTAAATAAAATAGCACTGTTTGTTTATAAATGTACTCACAATTTTGCCCCAGGTTATTTACATAGATTATTAAATGTTCCTACACAAACCAAATACAATTTTCGTTCAAGAGTAGACACATCAATGTTCATGGTTCCAAGAATAAATTTAATGGGTGGGGAACGTAGTTTTTATTTTGCTGGCCTACGGTGTGGAATATTCTGCCATTAGAATTCAAGTTATCCCCCACAGCGTCTAGATGGCCTAATTTTCACAATTCGGCTTTTTCTGAAGAATAAGAAATTGGCAGTCATTTCTCATGAAATCAATCAATTTTTGGGCAAGTAAATATATAATTGTCCTGGGAACACCCCTTTTAAATCGCAAAAAATGTGACGTCATCTAAAGAATGGACTAATGAACTAAATTCTGTAGATGACGCGTCATGACGTAAGCCAATGAATTGTCAATCACGTGTCAATCACGCTGCCGATTCTGGACCTTAAATGTGGGTGGGGCGTAAATTGGCTGCTAAATGAGATTTGGCATCAGAATATTAGTCTTAAATCACTACTGTGTCTGTTCTCATCGATTTGTTTTCGGCAGACCTATTTTACAAGTCATCAACTATGGAATAAGAGCCAAAGTACGTTGTATTCTTTAGGTCCTTTAAGCCCAAGCTATTTTGGCGTTCCCTTGCCCAAGGGGGGGGGGGGGGGTCATAGGGCCCCCTCTCTAATGTCTTTATTATTCAATCAACCTCTTTCATATTTGGCACATGTGTCAAGCAGGTCAAGCTCTACAAGTTTCAATCATAAACATGTTTACAGTCACCATATGAGGGTGCTATTCACGATAATATGATTTTAAAAACGTAGAAAATGTTAGAATATAGAAGTTTTATATCTTTTTTTCGCCAAATGGACTGTTATCAAGTAGGCACATTCATCTTTTCAACATAATTATATAATATTTTATATTCTGGAACATAGATCAGGGCATTCCTGTGGAATTTTGATGGGATTTAAACGCCAATTAGGTCCGCAAAGTCATTGTGGAGGTGATCTTCACACAACTTATCAAGCACCTTACAGTACATGATAATTTACGTATGCAATTTCTTAAATTTGTACCCTATAACGGGATGTATTTTCAAATCAACATGTTTGGTGACGTCATTAGAAACCCTCATTAGCAGATTGTAAAAATAAAAATAGATCAAACCTATACAGGGTGGCCCCAAAAAAACGGAACGGGGCACTTCCCAAAATAAAGTAACACATGCATTATGTCCATCGGATAGAGTGTCTTTTCAAATGAAAAACGATACCAAGAACAGTCAATTTGGTCGTGTAGTTTTTGTTTTAGGGCCCTGTGAGTGACACCATGTCAGGTTCTCTTTTTTGTCAATTTGTATTGAGCCAGTGCTTGATGAATTGCACGAACCGCCGTTCATATCGTTGAGCATCGCGCACTATTGTTAGTGTGCACTCAGCCGTGTGCCGAGAGAATGGGCCTGGTCGCTGAATGGTATTACGGGCAAGGAGTGCGGTTAAACTGGCATTGACTAGGTCGAAATCGACATAAATCGGCACCTGACATGGTCTCACTCACTGCGTCCTTAAACAAAAACGACCTGACCAAAATTACTGTTCTTGGTATCGTTTTTCATTGGAAAGGACACCCTATCCGATGAACATAAACATTGTGCTATTATATTTTGGGAAGTGCCCCGTTCCGTTTTTTTTGGGCCACCCTGTATATGACATAATTAGGTTATACGTATAACCTATTGATTTCGTTCGAATTTGCATTATTTATTATTATTCTTCCGACTTTGTTCGTCGCATATCTCAAGATCAGATGAATGAATCGTCATGAAACTTCACATCATGATAGATCATCATCTGACTTAGATCAAGAAACTCATTTCAATTTCGTCACATCACTGTGACGTCATCAGGACACCATTTTGTCAAATTTCAATAATCATCTTATCTCAGTCATGCATCATCAATTTCACTTCAAATTTCGCATCAATATTAATCAGGTAAATCGTCATCTTTAAAGCTAATGCGCCTGCGCTTACACTCAAAGACGCACGCGTTTGCGTCCGTCAAATGAAATAAAATTTCAAAAAATGATCAAAACCCTAACCCAACAAATTTACTATAATTATGTTTCCGACAATTTAAGCATTTCAAAAATGTCCGCGCGTTCACGTCGGCGCGCGCGTCTTGGCGCGCGTAACACAAATGAACAAGAAAATTTCGTTTTTTCACATGTTTTGCAATCCTGATACATTCATAAACGCACCCTATCAGTTTGAGGCAATGCTGACTCATAATAACGGAGTACGTCCGCGTCGAAGTCAAAATTACGCGCGCACGCACATTTCAAAATAATTATGGTAAAAACATACCTTCTTTATTCGGCCATAACATTTTTGTTTGTCCATAAACCCCCATTTTTCGTCAATATTCGAAAAGAATATGAGTTGTAGATAAGGATTCATACCTCATATATGACAAGTAAATGATATGACGTCATCATATTGAGGGTTGAACCTGAATTGCGTATTTTAACCGATTTTAATTGATTTTGAAATGACTACAGCGCACTTCCGACCATATGGCAAACTATTAATGATCTCTTAAAAAGTAAAAAGAAAGTATGCTCTGATTTAATAGTTGAAAATGGTAATGAAATCACGGACTCGCATTCAATTGCTACTTCTTTTTAATAATTCACATAATTCACATGCAGGGCTGTCTTTCATTTTCCATCGGTGGAGATGATGGGCTGACCTTGCATGGAGTGTTCTTATCCTGTTCAGTGTCACCCAAGGTCTTGGTTAGGGAAGTCGGACTCTGCCCAGGTTTTGCGCCATTCTCCTTTCAGGTCAAACTCTTCTAGAGACTTTGCAGAAGTCCAAAAGGGTGTCCGTGATTTAAGGCGCATTTTGGGTAGGTTCCCTAGGTCTTCGTGGATAGGTAGGTCTGGGTTGGTGGAGGTGCGGTGTAGTTCCTTGCGCATTATCTCCTGTCTGCGTACACCAGGGGGAGCGATGTGGGAGAGAGCAGGTAGCCACTTGAACTTGCGTTACGGTAGAAGGAGCCTATGAAGATGGGCTTTTTACCCTGGATATGAATTTTACCCCATGAGCCGTTGTCATCCATGCTGTCCGGTGGAGCTACGATCACTCATATATGCTAAGATTCTCCCCCCGGAGCCGAGACAGCTGTCAGTTCGGTAGACACTATAACCAGATGGGAGGCCTGTGCTATTGGGGAAGGTAGCATCAAGGTGCGTCTCAGTTCCGAGTATTATGTCTGCATTCTCGGCTAGAATCAATGACTGCAGTTCTCCTTGTTTGCTGGTGCTTCTCAAACTGCGGCAGTTTACAATCAGTAGCTTCAGTTTCTTGGATTTCTTGGGCGCTTTTGGAACTTTAGTCTGTTTAACTGGTTCAACTGATTTTGGTGGAGTGCTACGCGTACTTTGATCGTCTGCATCAGGGGCATCAGAAGGTACTGAGAATGAATTAGCATACACGAATGAGGTTGAGTTTTTGAACAAGGAGTCTGAGAAATTGGGTAACTCACATGTATAACATATCCAGGTTACATTAGCTCCTTGCTTATGTAGCCTTGTGTAGTGATCCAGGGAGTTCATGCAACCAGTATGGTACCATCGTTCACAGTGGTCACAGCAGATGGCCGGGTGATCATCTAGAACAATCTTGTCACATACTGGACATCCATTTAATTCTAAACATTTATGACAGAACCAATTTTCACTATCCGGATTTTCCTGCATGGTTTTATAGTTTTCTGCTGACATGTTCACATACTTAATATGCTGCCATAGGTGGCATGATTCACAAAATACAGCTCTGTGATTCTTGGTTACTGCTTTCCGTACAACACGGGTGTTTGATAGGTTCCATGACATATGCTCCGCCGACATTCGCTCCGAAAAATGCGACAAATGCTCCGCGACAAATGCTCCGCGATATTTGCTCCGCCGACATTTGCTCCGCCGACAATTGCTCCGCCGACAAATGCTCCGCCGACATTTGCTCCGCCGACAAATGCCCCACCGACATTTGCTCCGGCGACAAATGCTCCGCCGACATTTGCTCCGCCGACAATTGCTCCGCCGACATTTGTTCCGCCGACATTTGCTCCGCCGACAAATGCTCCGAAGCTGCGACAATTGCTCCGCGACATTTGCTCCGCCGACAATTGCTCCGCAGACAAATGCTTCGAAGATGCGACAATTGCTCCGCCGAAAATTGCACCGCTAACGTTTACTCCGCCAACAATTGCTCCGCCGGCATAGACGACATTTTGTTAGTATTGGGGGGGGGGGGGCTCAAAGCACTGGTAGCTGAATGTTACTATGGTAACTGTCAGCGAATGACAATTCGTCAGAGCCGACAAGTTTCATGAAATGCCCCCATTGTCTCAATTTTCACATTTCCTGAAGCTGATATCTCATGTATTGCTCCCTCTTACAAACCCTTTCCACGTGTAATCATAACGATTTTGTCACGGTACCCAATACCCTTACAGACATATGCATGCAGCATTATAGAATATAGTCATTGCGATTTAAAATACTTCCTTCTCCCTTTGTGTATATATATATATATGTGTATGTGTGTGTGTGTGTGTGTGTGTGTGTGTGTGTGTGTGTGTGTGTGTGTGCGCGCGAGTGTGTGGGTGTGTGTGTGTGTGTGTGTGAACGTCGGGAGGGGGCGGATCCCGGGGGGGGGGGGGGGGGGGGAGGCACTCGAATTATTTTTTGACGGGGGTGGTGCCGCACGGAACTCTGAAATGGGGGTCTGAAGAGCTAACTACAAGCACAAAATATAGGGTCTTTGGAGCTACAAAATCACTGAAACGCACAAAATATAGGGTCTTTGGAGCTAGAAAATCCCTGATACGCACAAAATATGGGGTTCAACCCCCCCCCCCACCCCCCCCCCCCCCCCCCCCCCCCGCCCCTTAAAATTTTTGGCCGGTCTCGAGACCATTTAAAAGCGGTCTCGACCGTCATTTACCCCGTATCGGCTTCCAAAATTTGCGACTGGACATGGTCTAGACTGCGAACAAAATTATCGGTACTGGTCTTGGACTCGATATTTTCCATAGTTGTTGATGATCTTTCTATCTAATCATCATTCCAATAAAACACCACATGCATAATTTTGTATGAAAAATGGTTGAAACCAATGACTTTTTAGAAAAGCGCCCTCTTGTGTTTAAATGGCTCTTTTTGAATGATAACAGGCGTTTTACTAAGTCGTTTGTAATGTTGTATACCTTTCGAGTATGGTGGAGTTATAACCATTAGTTTATCAAGTAACTGTCCAGGGTTGGTTACTAAAGTTCAGCCTTACAAAACTGTACTACCCCTTTAAATAAAGATCACATGGTCTAGAAGACAATCTATTCTTCACATATTAACAATAAAATTGATCACATATTGCTTTTTATGGAATATGACGTCATATTCACTAAAGGGGGTGAAGTGTCCATCTTACCTCACTGTGGAGGTTAGAGGACCCCTCAATTCCTTAGATTATTGAATATCAATTTTCTGCTACTTCCTGCCAATCCCTTCCGTTTATAAGAATGCACAATGCATTGGAAGTTTGTGCTTTTCTGTTGGACAATAAGGCAGCCTTAATCGTTTACGGGGGTGGGGGGGGGGGGGTGGGGGGGGGGTGTAGAAGTGTCAAAAATTGGGCCCTCGTTGTTCAGTGAACGATGAACAAATCTAAACAAAATTGGAACTCCAAAAATGTAACAGTGGGTGAAAATAACGTTCTTTGAATCTATATTATACTAAGAGGACGGGGTTGGTGTCCGTGTGTTGCTGTCCATCACGGTAGCTTTCGCGTATATTTTTAGCTGGGCGATGGATCTGACGTTTGTACGCAAGCTGTGCGATATCCTTTTTAACTATATTTCGCGATATATCAGAAAATTTCGCTGGGTCCACTAAACGGGATGGACGGGATCTGTTTTGCATTGGTATATATTACTACGTACAGACATGCTGGGTAGAGCCAGGTTCTGTGGCGGAAAACATCGCATTGCTGCTCAGACAATGTAACTGTACATTCCAAAAGCGAATGCGACCGTCGCGACGGTCGCGCGTCGGGAGGGGAATTTGCATAGACTATATACAGAGTAGCGGAATATTGTAGTCCGGCATTCGTGCATTGTCAACGCGCAATCTACTACATTGTACGCACATTCGTGCGATTGTACATGTCCGTATGCATGACTGAATGATCGGTGATTTTTGTACACATTTTCAACACGATATTCGCAAACTTTTGACAAAACAGCGTATACGGCTACCAAAATAGTTTTCTCTCTTTCACTGGTTTAATTTTCTGAATTATATACTCGAGAACGATTTGATACTGTTTCACCTATGAATTTGACAAGATTCATTATCAGGTTCTGGGGTAGGGGCAATATTTCAATAGGATATTTGAGAATTGGTGTAGTGTAGATTGACTGACGTGGAGGGGGGGGGGGGGGGATATACTAATACTCAACAGAGTGGTGAAGTGTGATGTCATAAATGATGTCATAAACATTTTTTTTTTGAATTTTTAAATTTGGATTTCATTTTCAGAAAGCGCATAACAAATAATGTCCAAATACCGAAAATCAAAGGAATAGGTTACGTATTGGCTGAGATATGCCCATCCGAATGATTTTGTTGTCGATGGGCAATCAGTGTTATAGTGCACTGGTTCATAAATTTATGAACCAGTGCACTATAAAACTGATTGCCCATTGAAGTAAAATTCACTCGGATGGGCATATCTCAGCCAATACGTAACCTATACTTTTGATATTCGGTATTTGGACATTATTTGTCATGCTCTTTTTGAAAATGAAGTCCAAATTTGAAAATTCTAAAAAAGTGTTTTTATGACATCATGGCTTCTGTTTTTTCAAGGGGGAGGGGGGGGGGTGGTGGGTGGGTAGTCGTAGAATTCTTTTGAATCCGAGACCGCAAACTTTCTACATCTTCGAGACCAAGACCATGTCCAGCCCAAAATTTTCGAGGCCAAGACCAAGACCCAGTGGTTAACAGTCCTGTAAGTGTGTGTGTGTGTGTGTGTTGGGGGGGGGGGGGGGTGGTCGTAAATTTTTTCGCAGCCAAGATCAAACATCGACATTTTCGAGCAGGTTTCTTCGCACTTTTAGATGCCAAGACCATCGGTATATAAGGACAGTCCAGACCGCTAAAAACCAGTACTAACACTTCTTCTACTACATTCGTTTCTTTGTTAAGATTTTTTTGTCAAATCATTAGATTTTTTTGTCAAATCATTAGGTCAATCTATTACACCCATAACTATAAAACTGCCCCCAAAGAAAAAAAAAATCTCACTCTCTCTCTTACTGCGTACCCAGTGTTATCATTATTAATATGTTATACTACATATAGGGTGATTGGATGAGTAACTGAATGTTGACGACCTTATTTAACTATAGGATTTCTCGGTCAATTTCGTAAGTTGGCCACACAAATTCATTTTGTGTGCATTCAATTTCGCCGATTTTGTCACCGCAGCTGTATTTTGCAAGCAAATTCGTTTTTTAGCATTCGAATTCATATAACGATCATTCAAAACCATTTTGTTTGTATTCGATTTAAAACGTGTTTCTATTTCGTAAAAATGTCATTCAATTTAAAGCGAGTAAATTCGTGATTACGTAATACCACCCTCCGTGAAATCCATTGGCGAAATTGAATGCAAATAACGTGTTTTTTTAAATTGAATGCTAAATGTGGTAAATCACTTGACCGAAGAGCTAAATTGTATAAACAAAATGCAAATTTGAACCACAAAATGCAAGCGTTCAGCTCAATTTCGCGAAATTGAATGACACGTTTATCAAAACGAATGAGTAGCTTACGAAATTGGCCGAGAAAACCTATATTAAACAATATGACAATCATACAAACAGAGAATCCATTAATTAACCAAATGTGTTCCCACAGGACAGATACACAAAATAACGAGTTTAAAAAAACGACATACAACATTATCTCACTCAAAGATCTGGAGACGGGTAAATTGCTAGTTTTGATAAAACGTGGATAAATTTTGAACTCATGCGGAACAATTTCTTGATTCATAAAGAGTCTGAGTAATACAAAGGCAGTGATTATAAAGACTTTTCTTTTTTCTATTCATGACCGATCTTAACACCAGTATCATGCCCTTCGCTTGATGATTGCTTGGAACAGTATACTATTCATCACAGCATTTTCGGATACTATGAGGGTCCGTGGTTCGACTCCAGTCGAACCCCAATGTAACATCAAAAACTAAAGCCAGTGTTGTGTGTTATTGCGCCTCCCCTTCTGCTACTAGATACAGGCTGCAGGGTCACGCATCCTTACAACACTGGGCTTGACTGCCCCCCCCCCCCCCCACCCTGTATAAAGAAACGTGAAACAAACAAACCAGCCAATAAAATATTTGAATTAATCGATGGTTACTGAATCGATTGTACTCCAATTTCACAAGAGATTCGCATAACATATAAAAGCGCACTTCATACCAAAGGTACTTGAGAATTCATTCAAGAGTTTAATCTTCAGTGGAGTAAATGTCGGTGGAACAATTATGGTTGAGGGACATTATGTTGTTTTTAGACCATTTGAAGTACTGTCATCTTCAGAGCATATATTTCTGCGGAGCAATTGTCACCGGAGCAAATGTCGTATCTCCGGAGCATATTTCGGCGGAGCGATTGTCGGCGGAGCAAATGTTGGCGGAGCAAATATCGCGGAGCATTTGTCGCGGAGCATATGTCGCATTTTTCGGAGCTATTGTCGGCGGAGCATATGTCGTGTCACCGTTTGATAGGGCCTGGGTTGAGTTCACAGTCCCCGGAGAGAATTATCAATAATAGTATTATTGATTGGCTGTTTTTCCCATTGTTTGTTTTCTCGATGCGTGGTAAGCCAAAGCGGTTTCTCATATTCGAGGGGGACATTAGAAGGGACGAAACATCCATAAGAGAGTGAGTATTTGTGATGCTGCTGCTTGACAGAGTGCCGATGCGAGGGTGCTCGCCATGGCTTGCCATGTACAAGTGACTCAAGTTTTTAGTGAACCAAAAAATGAAGATGATGGTTACAATTTGATTGAGGATGGTCATCATTCAAATTCAATAGGTTTACAAGTTTCAAAGAAAAATATTTTAGAAGTTCAAATTCCACAAGTGAACAATTCTCTTATAAACAAGATGGCCGCTACTTTCCCGCCAGAAAAGTTAGTAAAGATTTTTCCTCAAAAACTACAAATATAATCTCAAAAATCCTTGGGGGTGATCCTTTGGGTGATGATAAAACAGGATGGCACGCGATTGCACTATCGTAGACAGTTAAGAGCTTAGGAGTTCAGATTCCCCACCCAGGTGGACAATTCTATAATAAACAAGATGGCCGCCTCTTTCCCGCCAAAAAAAGTTGGTGAAAAATTTTCCTCAAAGACTACAAATATGATCTCAAAAATCCTTGGGGTGATCCTTTGGGTGATGATAAAACAGGATGGCACGCGATTGCACTATCGTAGACAGTTAAAAAGCTTAGGAGTTCAGATTCCCCAGCCAGGTGGACAATTCTCTAATAAACAAGATGGCCGCCTCTTTCCCGCCAAAAAAAAGTTGGTGAAAATTTTTCCTCAAAGACTACAAATATGATCTCAAAAATCCTTGGGGTGATCCTTTGGGTGATCATAAAACAGGATGGCACGCGATTGCACTATCGTAGACAGTTAAAAAGCTTAAAATACAAGTTTAAAAATCGTCAGGTGCTGCACTGTTGATGCTGGTACAATTCCGTGGGTTAGGCATAAGTGCCCCGCTGCTCCGCCGAGATCGGCCGCCACACGAGTTGCCTGTTCGGTTACTCAAATGACGTAGATTTCCATCGGGTTTCTCAAAATTGTTGAATCTTTAATCCTCATTGAATTCCTGATACATTCTTCAACACACTCCATCAATTTCAGTCATTGTTGACTCATTATAACAAGGAACGCGCTCCTCAAAGTCAGAATTACGCGCGCAAGCATATTTGAAAAATATGGTAAAAACATACTTTTTGTATTTGGCCATAACTTTTTCTAAAGTCCATAAACCCCCAAATTTAATTCAATATTCAAAAAGTGTATGAGTTAGATATGAATTCATACCTCATTTAGGCCAAGTAAATGTTGTGACGTCATAATATTGAGTGTAAAAGGTGAAAATTTTAAAATCAAATACAGCGGACTTCCGACCATATCTCGCTTATTCTCAATCGATTATCTCCCACATTTCGATATGTTGTAGCTGAGGTTATGCTCTAAAAGGTCTCAACTATCCAACAACAGGAATGTAAGAACTATACGTAGTGTGTCTCTATACATTATGATTGTTATGATTAGTCTACCGCGCATCAACATTGTATATTGTGTTGGCAAATGCAGCAGAGTGCAATATTTTACTTGAATCATTTACCATTATTTCTTTCAATCTGTTATTTGTTATATCATCCTTTTAGTTTTATCATAAAAACGATACGTAATAACCTCAATTCGTCTAAGTGACGAATTCAACATCTAGTTCTTATTATATTCATTGTTTTGCGCCATTTTCCCCTTAAAAACAAAGAAATACAAAAGAAATATCTATTACATTTGTGTCAGGTCATAACAACCTGTTACCGATCATATACATGTAGAATATATGAATAAACTAATTCATGTCAATGCCTGGACAGTACAATGAATTTGCAAAACTTATATTATACTGTACACATATTACACTAATTTTGTGTTATATAATGTTCTATACTTTGCACAAAAAGTTCTGCAATCGAGGTTTGCGCATTAATACATTTTCTATTACGCTATTACGCTATTCGAAATGAATTAAATGAAAATTACCATTTATGAATTTGGTATCATTGGAAAACGTCAATTCTCCCCTTTATTTTGATAAAACATTTGCTATGAATATGTTATCATCGAATGTGCATTGCATCCAAATGTAGGGCAAAGTCAAAAGTAAAATGTTGCAAAACGCACTGATTTTGTCAACAGTGTGCCTTCCTTGGCTTGAATGGGGGTGAGGTGGTCATGCATTCAAGCCACGTTTTAATCTTTATACAAAAGGAAGGCACACTGTTGAACAAATCAGTGCATTTTGCAACATTTATTTTTTTACTTTGCCCTACATTCGGTTGTAATGCACATTCCATGATAAAATATCCATATCAAATGTTATATCAATGTGAAGAGGAGGATTCACGCTTTCTAATGATACCTAATTTACGAATGGTAATAACCTAATAGAAAAGTTAGTAATGCGCAAACTTCGATTGCGGAACTTTTTGAGTGAAGTATATATAAAAGCACTTTCAATATAAGTTTACTAGATACTGTTACTATTTGAAGATGAAAATACCATGTCAATACCTTGATTTTTGTACGGAAAGGTTGTTCAATTTGAATTTAGAAGAAAAAAAATCAGAAAACTTAGTTTTTTTAGTAATTCTTATTATTTCTATTGTTTTCCGCTTTTTTTGTTCTTGAAAAACAAAGAAAAACCAGAAACAAACAAGTGACTTATATTTTATGATATTGTGACTTCACTTCTGTACAGTTTATAGATTTCAAATAGAAAACACTTCAGAAATGTACAGGATCTAGTTGTTTAGTGCAAGGTAAATAAAATAAGACTTAAATTGACAAACATGGCATTCAGAAAGTGGCTACCATGACAACGGGAAAATTATAACACTTTTCAATTTCATACCAAAATGTTTCCTAGAAAATTTTAGGAAAATTCACCGAATTTGGTGAAAATTGGATGAAAAATATGGGCTTGGCTGTTCAAAAATATGATAGGGGGCTCATTCAGCCCCCCACCCTTAGGCTTGGTAGGTCAACATCTATGCCCACCCGCGTGTACACAGTAGGCTTGCAGCCTTCTACTGCACGTCTAGTATTCATACCACAATGTTCCCTATATGCACGTCTAGTACTTAATGTAGATGGATATACATCTCAATGCTATAGAAAATCGTATTGAATACCAGTATTGTATTATTGTCTTTAAAATAGTCAATAAGCTTGTACCAGTGATGTGTCCGAGTTCAGTCAGTCCGAGTCCGAGTCCGAGTCCGGCCTTCCGAGTCCGAGTACGGCATGTCCGAGTCCGAGTCCGGCATGTCCGAGTCTAAGTCCGAGTCCGGCACATGTGCATAATGTATTACATAATCAATCACTAATCTCAACCCTAGGACCTAACCCGAACCCTAAACGCATCACTAACCCTAACCCAAATTGTTCTGCTAGAGTGTCTATTGAATATCCAGCGCACCCCCCCCCCCCCCACCCCACCTGAATGCCTACAAGTGTAAATGCAACACGTGACATGCCTGACTCTCATCATGCTCACCTCAGACTGCACTCACTGCAGACTCTGAAGCCTGGCCCCGGCCAAATCCTTAATTTTCATTTTCAAGAAAAAATCAACACGCAGTTCAAATTTTCAAGTAACAAAGGACAGGGTCCTGGTCTTAAGGATAAAGAAGATTATTGACTATCAGCACAAGCGATACAAATAAAATAGAACATTCATGACATTTTTTTTTTTTATTTTTTAGCAGATGTTTTTCTGCATTTATTAAAGAAAAATCAAAATCAACATATTCAAATAACAATACATGTGTATAACATAATTGATTTACATAAAATGTGACATTTGATATCAAAAGAAAATACATATATATATATATATATATATATATAATTCAGAACTTAAATCAGTTGAATGTAATGCAAATAATCAAAATAAATGCAGGGGCAAACTATCATAAGCATGAATGCTTGAGTCGATAGCAGCCAGGAGGGGAGGGGGTACATGGCGCTGTTATTGGAGTATATAATAAAATAGAGTGTCACGCACAAGTGATTTTTTAGAAAGTATCTGAAAAAAAAGACAAGAAAAAAAAATGGGAAGAAAGAAAGAAAAACAAGACAAAACAAAATGCAAGTGTGTGCATGTGGGTGAGTGCATGTGCAATAAGTGTTTGATTTTTTTTTTTTATGAACTGGTTATCTTAAAATTTGTCAATATAAAGAAACAATTACAATACTTTAGACCCTGATTATGTTTATGAATATTTGGATATTAAATATTTTTTCATCGAAGCTTTAAATGAATAAAGAGATGCAGAGTGTTTAATGTTGTCAGGTAAAGCATTCCAAATGTCTGGACCATGGTGTCTTATTGATTTATAGGCCATAATAATTGTTGGGTTAGTTAAATGGAAGTCGGATGAGTGTCGTGTAGGATATGAGTGTATACTCCTATTGTACACAAAAATATTTCGAAATGCTAATGGTATAGTATTTATCCAAAATTTATACATAAAGATTGCAGTTTGAAAAATGTGAATATCAGCAATTTGTAATGTTTTTAGTTCATAAAATATTGGATCAGTATGGGCTATATAATATGAATGTGTGCAAATACGGAGTGCTTTCTTTTGAAGACGATAAATTAACATAATTTTCATCTTATTACTATTCCCCCATACAATGTTACAATAAGATATATGTGACAAAATGAGAGAATTATAAAGCATAAATAGTGACTTTTGTGAAAGACAATATTTTAATTTATATAGAGTGCCTATGCCTCTCGAGACTAACATACAAATGTTATTAATATGACTATTCCAAGTTCAGTTTGAATCAATCATTACACCTAAAAATGTAGTAACTTCTTTTTCAATTATGGGCATATCATCTATTAAAATATTAAAATAAGGTGCATATTTAGAGTGTATATTTTTAAAATACATACAATTTGTTTTATTAATATTTAGAGAGTGTTTATTGGATTTGAACCAAGATGATAGTTTATTTAATTCTAGATTGAGGGTTGTAATAAGAATGTTTAAGTCTGTGTGTGAATAAAAATACGTTAGTATCATCTGCGAACAAAACGTATGTTAGGAGTGGTGATGCATTTACAATATCATTCATATATATTAAAAACAATAAGGGACCTAAAATAGAGCCTTGTGGTACTCCGCACTTCACAGTGGAAATATTAGATTTTTTAGTTTTAAAAATAACATATTGTTGTCTATTACGCAAATAATCTTCAAACCAAGAAAGTTCAGTTCCTCTATCTCCATATGTTTTTAATTTACGAATTAATATACAATGGTCCATAGTATCGAATGCCTTCGATAAGTCCATAAAAACACCTACAGTGTGTTCTTTTTTAGCAATGGAATCAATTATTTTATCACTTAATTGTAGAATGGCGTAATCAGTAGAATGATTCTTTCTGAATCCATATTGATTAGGAATCAATAAATTATTCATATTTAAGAAAGAATATAATCGTTTATATGCTATTTTTTCTAAAATTTTAGAAATGCTTGGTAATAAAGAAATTGGTCGATAGTTTGCAATATTAGATTGATCATCTTTTCTATATATCGGAATTATTTTCGCAATTTTGAGTGGGTCGGGGAAAATTCCTTGAGAAAGAGATAAATTAAAAATGTGTAATAACGGGGAAGCTATAAAGTGAATTATTTGTTTTAATAAAAATACACTTAATTCATCATAGCCGCTAGATTTACTACATTTTAAGGAACGTACAATTTCGAAAATCTCGTGAATATTTGTTGGATTAAAAAATAAGGATTGATTAACATTATCGTTTAAATATATCAAAAAATCATCCTTTTTATTAATTATTTTAGAAGCTAAATCTGGTCCGATATTATTAAAGTATTTATTGAATGCATTAGCAACATCAATTGGGTCTTGAATGGGATGCCCATTATCTTTAAATTCAATATTATTTAGAGTACTTCTTTTCTTCCCTAAAATGTCATTAATTGTTTGCCATAATAATTTATTATTATCTTTACTATTTTCAATTTTATTAGAATAATATAATTTGCGTGATAAACGAATAATTGAAGTTAATTTATTACGGTACTTTTTATATTTATTTTGATTTTCATTTGTAGGTAATCGCAATGATATTTTATATAAGCGAGTTCGAGTAGATATTGATTTGATTATACCTTGAGTAATCCATGGTTGTTTATTTCTCTTTTTACTTAATTTAATTCTTGTGAGGGGTATATTTTTATCATAAAGACAAAGAAGTTTATTTATGAATTTTTCAAAAGAACTATTCACATCTCTTTCAAAATAAATGTCATTCCAATTTTCTTGACTCAAATCTTTCTTTAAGGATTCTACATTACAATGTGTTTCCTTACGTCGTATTAAATGTTCTTTATTGGGAGTTTTTAATACGTGTTTATTATTCGGACATATAGTGAATACAGGTAAATGGTCTGATATATCATAGTATATTATTCCATTCTGTTCATTGTCTATTACGTTTGAGAAAATATTATCAATTATAGTGTGTGTTACATTAGTAATCCTAGTTGGTTTATCAATAAGAGATTTAAAAGAAAATGAAGATAATAAATTAATAAAGTGTTGACCAAGAACAGTGTAAGGTAAGGACAAATCAATATTAAAGTCTCCCATAATATAATGTATATGTCTTTATTTTCTCTAGAAACGAATTCAAGACAGGATTCTAATTTATCTAAAAATGTGTCGGCCACATTGTTAGGTGGTCTTTATATTACCCCAACAATTTTATTCTTATATTTATCATCAATAATTTCTAAAAATAATGTTTCGATTCCTTCAATTTGAATATCATGTCTTATTTTATATTGTAAATGATTACGAATATACAAAGCGACACCTCCTCCCTTTCCATTTGCACGGTCTGTACGAATTAATTCATAATTATCAATATTAAATATTGGAGGAGAAGTTGAGTGTAACCAAGTTTCAGTAATTCCTATTAAAGAAAATGGAAATGTATTTAAAGTAAATAAAAATTCTTCAAAATTATCAAAGTTCTTTTGTAAGCTTCGAATATTAATATTCAATAAACTAAACCTATAAAGATTATTATTGGGTCCAGTTTGATTAAAAGTTGAATTAAATTCACTAGGGGTATAAAATCATAATCATTCAAAATAGTGAATATTGTGTGTTAGGTGCGTGCATGTGCGAGTAGAAGTGAAAGTGCATTTCTTTTGAGTGTCGATAAAAAACAATACAAATTAGAGGGGTGTACATGTTCACTTGTGCGTGACTATCAGACGAACTCGGGGCTGGTGACAGTATTTAAACGTATTTAAATTTAGTTATTTCTATGTTGTTTTATTTGTTCATATTATTATCTTAAAATTACAGGGACTAATTATTTTGAATACATATTACCTTTTAAGTTACATAAAATGGGTTGGCCTGTATACTATATAACTATAAGAGAATTAAAAAAAAAAGGAAACTCATCGTCAACGGCTAGATTATGATTGACAGATGTTTAGGGATTCAAAGAAGATATACAATTACCTTTATTTTGAGACAATACCAAAAAAGCAATGGTTATATTCGAGAGAAAAAATAAAATAGATAAGAAAAACAATTTATTTAAACAATTTATTTAAACAAGGATCATTCCGATCTACGTCACGCCGACGAACCACCGCCCAATACTGGTCAACTAGCCCATCGTAGGATGACCGCGCCACATAATAGGCCAAGCCATCATGCAGCGCGAACCACTCCCGATACGCCAGTCCCCAGACCAGGCAACGAAACGCCAGAGCAGCGCAGACACCATCCTTATTGATGTTTCTTGACGACCGGCATGGCAACCATTCCAGTGGGCGAAGGCCGTTGATCAACAAACCGTATCAATGTCATTTTCGTTTTTGTTTTTTGGGGGGTTTTTTAACCGCGGGCCACGCCCATAGAAATCGCTGCCACACACCCTGTCAGTGTCTAAGAGAATACAAAACAAGCAAGTTCACTAGTTTTGTTACATCGACAATGCGATACAATTCGGTGTGCACTGAACAAACTGAGCATGGTTTACAGAATAACGTTACATAATAAATAACAAATAAAAACCAATCTTAACTAGAGCAAATAATCAGAGAGCAATTAGTATAAATATTTAAATACAGTGCATACCAGCACTCAAGTATTTTTGTTGCTATTTCAACAACAATAAAAATCAAAAACCAAACAAATCAGGCATGCTTGTTCAGTGCGCACTAAGCATAATATAGATAATACATACGAACCAATCAAAACTCGGTCAAGTGGATTGAGAGGCTGAGAGCAATTGGTATGGTGTACATACCAATGACGCAATTACATCACTATAACAATCATTTCATGTCTGTATTGACAAGAACAAAAACTCAAGGAAACAAAAGCA
The DNA here is from genome assembly GCA_037951105.1 of Echinarachnius parma. Classification (NCBI taxonomy): domain Eukaryota; kingdom Metazoa; phylum Echinodermata; class Echinoidea; order Clypeasteroida; family Echinarachniidae; genus Echinarachnius; species Echinarachnius parma. The sequence goes on along the minus strand of JBAMJV010000273.1, from coordinate 45,496 downwards.
GGCGTGCAGGCCCAGAAATATTTGGATAACACGTGAAGTACCATAATATAGACCGTGTGCACAGAGCATGGTATTGATAATAACGTTGCGTAATAATAACAAATACAACCAGTAAGAACTCGGCCAGGTAGTCAGAGAGCATTGCTATGAATATTTAAACAAAGTAGATACCAGATGTGCAATAATAGGACTACGACTGTGTGAATACGTGGACCAAGTACGATTGCCCTTCATAATAAACACAAACAAAATCAAAATAACAAAAAAGAGAATCTTGAGAGTTAAATAGTACAACAGCGTTTTCTCTTTCCACTTCCCTTTTTCGTTCTTTTGTTCTGCTTCTCCCATATAAAAAGGTCAATTTAAATTTCACCATCTAGTCTTCAGTCCACAACTTTTCTAATCTATACATACAAAAAATAATAATATTGTAAAATGACATAATTATGTTCATTCTATAATTACTTTTCCAAATTTACCATGAAATATAATTCAAATATAAAATCAAAGTTTTTTTTTAGTTTTTATTTTATTTTTTCTAGTTTTTTCCTCTTTCTTTATTTGTTGTTTACGTTTAATTTTGTCCATTTAAAAAAAGGGGGGAAAGAAAAGAGAAAACAAAATCGGTTCAAAATGTCATTTCAAATTTTTTCCTTTTATTCTAGTCTTTAATCCACAAGACCACAACTCAACTAATCAATTACAAAAATAAAAATAAAAATGACGTTTTCAATGAGCTAACAATATTTATTATTATATCCCATTTCTACTTTATCATAACTTTTTTAACGAATTTAAAATGTATAATAACATCTCAATTTTTAATTTTTTGAAATAAATACAAACATGAGAGTCAAAATTCTAATTACTAGAATTATTTGTTTTTCTTCAATCAAACTATAAAGTAAATTAATAACAAGGTAATGACTAATGGCATTATTATGGAAATACTGTTCTGCATTATCACTGTAGTGATAAATTACAGTGTTTGTTTATGATAGAAATAAAAATGGTCTTTTCTTACTTTTGTATCTGTTCTCTTGCATATCGTCTGCAGTTTGACATATTTTGTCAATCATGTGAAAATACGGTGTCCATGTCTCGGATGCGTCGATCGCTGCGTCGCTGCGCTAGTCATTGCGCTAGTCGTCTCGGATGCGTCGATCGCTGCGTCGTTGCCCTAGTCGTTGCGCTAGTCGTCTCGGATGCGTCGATCGCTGCGTCGTTGCGCTAGTCGTTGCGCTAGTCATCTCGGATGCGTCGATCGCTGCGTCGTTGCCCTAGTCGTTGCGCTAGTCGTCTCGGATGCGTCGATCGCTGCGTCGTTGCGCTGGTCGTTGCGTTAGTCATCTCGGATGCGTCGATCGCTGCGTCGTTGCGCTAGTCGTCTCGGATGCGTCGATCGCTGCGTCGTTGCCCTAGTCGTTGCGCTAGTCGTCTCTGATGCGTCGATCGCTGCGTCGTTGTGCTAGTCGGTGTAGTTTTTCCATTCTCTAGCGGTTTTTTCCTTGAACTGGAGAATGACATCAGTTCCTTTGACGAAAATCTTTGTCGATAGGTTTTTTTCCTTGCGAAGGTTGTAGGCGATATTTGCTAATTTTCCGCGGCGGAATTTCATGGCGGGCGGTAGGTCACTTCTCACAGAAATCCTGCTACGAGGTCTGGCGGTGGCGTCGCGGTTCATCTCGTGATCGGCGGTCGTGTTCTTGTTCTTGTTCTTCGTGATTGGTTGTCGTAAGCTTCGATGATGCGCTGTCGGTCTCGCATGATGGCGAATTTTGCGATAATGGGGTCAGGTCCCTGGTCGTTTGCTGATGCGCCGTCTGTATCTCGCGGTTTCCGCGGGAGTCGATGTGCGTTGACAATGTTGATCCTTGTAGCCTCCTCCCTTGGTATCCCCATATCACTGATACAGTTTGTCAGCTTTTCATACACATTTTCGTCACGACTTTGTGATACTCCATAGAACAGTAGGTTAGATTTCCTCTGATATACTTCCATTAGAAGCAATTTGTTTTCTAATGCTGCCACGTCGGTTTTGTGCCCCTTACGGAGCTTTGGAATTTCGTTTCGTTCGATGTTCAAGGCACGATCGCTTGTGTCTTGTAGCGCTGTTTCAATATCAGAAATTTTGCGATGTATGGCGCTCGTTTCGTCCCGAAGACCGTCGATTTTCTTGCATAGTATGTCAGAGAGTCTCATAACGTCCGCCTTAAGTTCACCGAGTGTGGGCTGGTCGGATTCGGCGGTATGGGCTGGTGCAGCTGGCTGCTGTGAGTTACGGGTGTCACGCGGCATGGCGATAATTGTAGGTTATTCGAAGTAATTCAAAGTCATTCAAATATGTGGCTAAATCTCATGGGAATACTTACAAAATGATGTTTAATTGATACAGTTAGATGTTCAGATGACGATAACCCGCAAATAATGCGCAGTATCAGTTAAATGTAGAAAATAGTGACATTAGTTTGCACTAGCCCAGAGCTGTCCGAAAACACGTGGCATGGCGATAATTGTAGGTTATTCGAAGTCATTCAAAGTCATTCAAAGATGTGGCTAAATCTCATGGGAATACTCACAAAATGATGTTTAATTGACACAGTTAGATATTCACATGACGATAACCCGCAAATAATCCGCACTATCAGTTAAATGTGGAAAATAGTGACATTAGTTTGCACCAGCCCGGAGCTGTCCGAAAATACGTGCTTACACAACGGCGTCCATGTACAATTGTTACAATTCATTACATCTAAACTGTCTTGTTTTGTGTGTCAGTTTGCATGAGCCAGCACATGATGCGACACACACAAAATAGCATTTTACATCAAGACTTTCTTTTCTTGGTGATGTCGCTGAAGGTGTCTTGTGAAGTTACTCGTTGTGCCCTTGGACTCGCAATAACCATACCCCACTGATTCACTTACCGCGAAAACGGGCAACCAATTTGTGTGTTTGTACACACACTATCACGCGTAACATGTAACCCCCAAAAAAGTTCCCGGTCTCGTGCCGGACTCGTCGCTGAGTCATCGAGTCACGAGTCACGAGTCCGAGTCCGAGACCGAGTCATGAACCTTCGAGTCCGAGTCCGAGACTGAGTCCGGCACAAACGGACTCGAGTCCGGTCTCGAGTCCGAGACCGCACTCGAGTCACACGTCACTGGCTTGTACCGTCCTACTTAGAATCATTGATAAGACCTTCTTCTTCTTCTTCTTATTCTTATTCTCCTTCTTCTTCTTCTTCTTCTTCTTCTTCTTCTTCTTCTTCTTCTTCTTCTTCTTCTTCTTCTTCTTCTTCTTCTTCTTCTTCTTCTTCTTCTTCTTCTTCTTCTTCTTCTTCTTCTTCTTCTTCTTCTTCTTCTTCTTCTTCTTCTTCTTCTTCTTCTTCTTCTTGTCAAAGTTGTCAAGCGGGCACAGTGACTGAAGATTCTTTGTATCATAGAAGTCTTCTTCGAGCTTGATGTCAGGTACGATTACCAAAATTCATCAAGCGGGCACGATTATCATGATTCTTGGTAGAAATCGCCATCCATCATTGGTCATCGAGCTCGAAGTGGGGAACGAGGACCAATATTCGTCAGGCAGGCACAATGACAAATATCATTTGCAGAAGTCACTATCTATTATCGGTCATCGATCATGAAATCGGGGAACGATGACCAAGACGCGTCAAGCTGGCACAGTGACTAAAGATTCTTTGTATCATATAAGTCGTCTTCGAGTTTGATGTTGGGGACGATGACCAATATTCGTCAAGCGGGCACACTGATCGAGATTCTTGGTAGAAATCGCAATACACCATCGAGCTTGACGTCCAAGATATTCCCTATTGATAATACATGATACACGATTCTTAGAACGCATAACACTAAACTGTCTCTATGCGTGTAAAAGGATTTTAAAAATGTACATGTAACTAATTAAATTGTTGCAAAAATAAGTGAGTTTTCAACTGTATTTTAAATGAATCTAGATTATTAATTTATCCCAAATATTGTAGGAGTGAGTTCCCTAAGGCGTCTTGTCATTCAAAAGCGCCGCGGTTTTCATGGATTTACCTACTAATCCCACTTTGTCTTGAAAGCACGAATTACGGCATTATAAAGCTGAAACTGAGAGATGCACGTCTTTTCAAAAGATAAGACGGAGTCTCTAATAGGGCACGATATCCGGGTGATTATTTTCACAGTATGGAAGGCGATGTCGATCCGTCCTTTTATAGCGCATACTACTCGCTAAGCCTAGGACAATGACGATCGTAGCTAGTTAATCGTCGTTTGTGCTGGGAAAACTGAGACAGTGAAAGGACATGTCCGGCCACTGCGTCTTTAGGGATTAAGATAGTTGAATAGAGAGTACAAGTCATCATATTTTCTTTGGAAGAGACTGGGGAACACGCCACATAATTTATTTGACCTTCCCGGTGTGACAGGGATAATTGTCCGGCCAGCGATAATTGGCAGTGACGTCATCATTGACTGAAATCCCTAGAAATCCCTATACAAATCTAGGGATTTCTGTCCACGCTCAGGGATTTTTGTCCACTTCATTTTTCCTTTGTGACGTCATGTGACGCGTGGACGTACAATTCACATCCGATCCTACACACACAGTAAATGCCAACGACAAGCGCCGAGATGTCCATAAACAGGACAGAAAATAAAAATGAAATTTGTATCATTTAGCAAATGTTACTAATAAATTGACCAATAATATGAACATCTTATGAGCAAATAATCCACATCGGAAATCGATTCACATGATGGACAAAAATCCCTGGGCAAGGACAATTATCCCTAGAGGTTCCCCAGGGATAATTGTCCAATGGACAGAAATCCCTTGATGTATCTAGGGATAATTGGTACTAGACAACAATCCCTGCCACACCGGCGTGAAAAAACTGGAAATAATCACCCGGATTTCGTGCTCAATAGAGATTCGGTATGTAAAAACTGAAGCATTCAGTTTCAGCTTTTTGGTGCCCGTAAATCGGGCTATCAACCCAAAGTACGATTATCAGGTAAGCCCATGAAAGCCGCGGCGCATTTGAATGACAAGCCGCCTAAATCTGGTGCTGTTAAAGAAAGAAAGGAAGATAATTTAATTAAATAGACCTCAGTCATCTGACATAATATGCAGTTTACACACGCACACATTGTGATTTTGTTACTTTTTTTGTATAAAACACTGCTTACTATTCGATACACCTTTTCGTATGCATGTATGAGTTCACATTCTGTTTCCATAAATTCAAGCCTAGAAACTACTCACATCTGATATTTCGAGGACTTTTTCGAGTGCACTTGCAGACATGACACGGGCATTTACACTTCCACTTCCAGTTCTAGCATGTAATCATCGCTTGAACCTACCAGAAGAACACAAACAAGTTTAAATATGTAAGGAGTAATTATATCATACGTATTTAACCTTGATTTCGTCAAGATTTGTATTTATGATTTATTATTCCCGATTTTGTGCGTCGCATGTCTCAAGAGCAGACAAATCAATTGTCTTGAATCTTCATATGATCATATTTCATGATCTAACTTATAGTGGGGGCTCTTAGGTCATGGGGTGTGCACTTCCGGAAAAAAAAGTGTGAATTTTGGCACACAGATAGTTTAGACCTTCCTCTTCAAGAAATTTGATGGAAGCAATTTTGCACTCCCCATTCTTGGCCGCCATCTTGAATTTCAAAATGGCCGCCATCTGCCACCTGTTTTCATCAATATCTCAGCAACTAAAACAGCTAGAGAGTTAGTTTTAGTGGCTATACCCACATAATGGGGGCCAACGAATCACCTGAATCGAATATCAAGACTTCAAATGGCAGCCATCTTGAATTTCAAAATGGCCGCCATCTGGCACCTGTTTTCATCAATATGTCAGCAACTAAAACAGCTAGAGAGTTATTTTTAGTGGCTTTACCCACATAATGGGGGCCAACGAATCACGTGAATCACATATCAAGACTTCAAATGGCAGCCATCTTGAATTTCAAGATGGCCATCATGGGAAGCCTACATTAAACTCCATCTTAGAAACTAAAGCCATTACGGAGTTCATTTCAACTGATATGCCTATCTGTTTGTGGTCAACTTGTAACAATTTACCAATAGATGGAAGCAATTATGCACTTCCCATTTTAACCGCCATCTTGAATTTAAAAATGGCTGCCATCTGAAACCCTTTTTTCTCCAATATTTTACAAATTAAGACAGCTGCCACGAGTAGCTTATTCCATTATGTATCTCAGAATAAAATCAGTCAGTGCATTTTGATGGGTAGCCCATCTTATAGGTCGGAAGCAATTCAGCAATGTTGCTGATATTTAATGATATAAAGATAATCTGAACCAAAAAGAAGTCTACTTGACAATTCGAAACAAAGTTATCGGGTAGGAGGTAGTTCAAAAGAGAATCAATGAGTGACTAACCTACCTTTTGAGAAAAGCAGTAACATTCATTCGAGCATTATTTGCAAATGTTTCAGTCCCCACTAATGAAAACTAACTAAATGGAAAAAGTTTGAACATTTTGTTGACCATACAAATGTTCACTCCCTAATATTCGGTTCTCATCAACAGCCTTCGTCAGCTGTGCATGACCTGACTGTTGACCTTTTTACAAAATGATCAATCTTCTGATCCTAGACGTCATCAGGTAGTTTGTTTCACGCACTGTAGCTGTTCAGTGTGGGTTGAAATGCCAGGATGCAGATATCTTCCTTCACCCTTTTTGTATTGTGCCACATTTCCGAAATGTAGACCTTTTGCCAGTCCGACCTGATGTGGCCCGTTTTGAGACACTCCAGAGGAACGAATTGGGCGTCGGTGTTCCAAATGTCTGGTCTTGGGAGATCGCTACGTTTCTTTCACTTATGATTCACTGCATAGGACTGTTGTTTGATTCCTTGCAGCCAAATGGCTAGTAGTCCACCCTTTGCATGGAATTACAATGTATATACTACACCCCACAATTATTTTTTATGTTGTCTTAAGGCGGTACTAAGATTTTGTTTTGTGTTCTTGTCGGCTTTAGATATACCCTAATGCCAAATTAAATTGAAATTCAGTTGATTACATCTGAGATTTCTAATATCTAGTCGGATGAGTGTCATTTTGAGCATTGCATGTTCCTCTCAGTTGGGTGATCCTTCTGTAGCTTTTTAAGCCCAAATATAGTTGCAACACACATAATATAGACTAGTAATATGTTATCATCTGGACAGCCAAGGGATTGGTGATTACAATAATGGAACAAAGTAACAGTCACTCCTAATGTTTGTTCAAATAGGTAATTAGAGGTGAAATGAGACATTGGACAGTGTGAGTTGCTTTCCGATAAATCTTAACTTTCAGGCTACAATCAAGTTTGGTCACTATCATGACTTATGAAAGTGTCAAGGAACACTAACGACTTATCATTCCCTTTGTTAGGGAACTAAATGTGTACTCCTGCACAAATTGTTTCTTGAGTTTGGGATGAGTGTCATCCATGTAACGGTAACAATACCACCAAATTTGTGGTTTCGGTGCATTGTCAATGTCTATTTATTCAAGGGTTTTATTTACAAATTTCAAAGGATGGGAGTGAGAGGGAATATTATAGCTGCTTCACGGATTTGTTGGTAAAAGATCCATTGTTACAGTAGCCAATGTATGTGGACCTTGTATGTGTACATATTCTTGCAGGGGTTAGAAACCTGGCTCACAGACAAACTGGTCCAGACCTATCCTATTATATCTCCTCCTGTGTAACAGACATGTCACCACGTAGCCAACTCTCAATTAAGCGTAGAAACTATCGTCTATCGAGAGTGGACACGTGGAAGACGAGATCTTCGATCATTATGACGTGTCTTTACTCTTTACGTACATTACCTACTTTAGTTGCCATAGACAAGTCAACACTTGAGGACACAATTATCTAGAGTATAAAAATATAGGACCAGCATGTCTGAATTATATTGTCCTACTCCTGGAAGAATGTCTACGCTGCGCAAACCGATACTTGACTATACAGTGACACTTTTAGCGAGCAGATATTGAACTCCATTTATCCGGACTTAGCGAAAAGGAGGGCATGTGGGCACTTAATTATGGTAGCTTGGAAGATTTACCAGAGAGAAATTCACACAGTTGGTTTATATAAAATTTTTCGCCTCCAGTCACCCCGGTCAACATTAGGAGTGACCCATACTTTGTTTTTATCGATCCCTATCAATCCCTTGACACTCTCCACGTGTGGCTTATCTAATTGGGCTTTTAAAATGGGCCAAAGCCAACTAGATAAACCCACACTTAAAACGACATATCGTTCTACCCTACATCAAGGGTGCCTCAAACGCTCTTTGAAGGAATTTGTATTACAAACCGTCAAGAACATTACACCAAATCTTAGCAGCTCATAACGACACGACTGAGAAAAGGAGCATAAATGGGTGGTGTATATGATTCCTTAGCATGGACAAACTACAAAAGGATGTTTGCAAGGAATCACATTAAGCAGATACGGAGCTGTCTCTCAAAACCATATTTGTGGAACACTAAAGCAAGAATTCAATCAATACAATGATTTACAAGATGGCTACCACCTGACATTTTAAAAGCAATCCAAGTCATTCATTGACATCAACATTAAGTATAACCACTCAAATTGATTGTGTTGCAGTGTGATCTGTAATAAAGAGCTTGAGCTGAATACAGCTCCCAGGGTGACCATCTTGAAATGTATGACGACTGTCATTTTAAGACATCTATAAAGTCGATCTACCTAGGTCATTAAATGACGCCAACAATGACGGCATAACCTCTGACATTATTATCCAGATGTTCTTGTTTCTGAAATAAACCGAACACAAAAAGTAACTTCACCCCTAAGCAATTGCCCATCATTTCATAACCAAGAATCGTTTCAAGATTTCGTCTTGCCAATATATCCATATGGTAGTTAGGAAAACAATATGTAAAAATAAGAGGTAACGAATAATCCATGGTTGAGTGAGCACACATTACAGACAAAATAGTCATATTTCAAAATTCGCAAAAGTATTATCATCATTACAAATTATTGAGAGTTGGAAAATTCCAAAATGCACTGTTTTACAATTGCAATTAATGCATTTTAGCACATGTGCCATAAACAAATCAAAATGAATGGAATATCAAACAGCATTGTTTCATAAACCATGATCAATGCACTCCGCCACATGTGCTGATTCACAACAATGTACAGGCACGCGCAATACCTTGTGACTTTTGAATTGGGCCTTTTTGTCTTTAATCTGTGCTCATTCAGCCATAAAGTAATGAATATCTCTGATTTTCGCACATATCGAACATAACAACTGTGCCAATATTGTGGTAAGATAACATCTTGAAACAATTATTGGTTATGAAATTATGGGCAAATGCTTAGGGGTGAAGTTACTTTCTGTGTTCGGTTTATTAACCCCTTGCTTAAATAAAGGAACTGAGTGTGCTATATATGCACAAAATATATGGGAATGTCAAAATTTTGAAGCGAAAACAAATTTCAGGTGGTGACCATTTTTAAATTGAAGATGGAGGCGAAATGGCACTTGCTAAATTGCTTCCAACCACTCTGGGTGCATCTGACTTGGGTCTTTCAAAACAGATAGGCATATCAGTTGAAATAAACTCTGTAATTGCTTTAGTTTCTGAGATGGACTTAAATATAGGCTTCCCATGGTGGCGATCTTGACATTCAAGATGGCTGCCTTTTGAAGTCTTGATATATGATTCAGGTGATTCGTTGGCTCCCATTATGTGGGTATAGCTACTGAAAATAACTCTCTAGCTGTTATAGTTACTGAGATATTGATGAAAACAGGTGCCAGATGGCGGCCATTCTGAAATTCAAGATGGCTGCCATTTGAAGTCTTGATATTCAATTCAGGTGATTCGTTGGCCCCCATTATGTGGGTATAGCCACTGAATTTAACTCTCTAGCTGTTTTAGTTGCTGAGATATTGATGAAAACAGGTGCCAGATGGCGGCCATTTTTAAATTCAAGATGGCTGCCATTTGAAGTCTTGATATTCAATTCAGGTGATTCGTTGGCCCCCATTATGTGGGTATTGCCACTGAATTTAACTCTCTAGCTGTTTTAGTTGCTGAGATATTGATGAAAACAGGTGCCAGATGGCGGCCATTTTGAAATTCAAGATGGCGGCCAAGAATGGGCCCTGCAAAATTGCTTCCATCAAATTTCTTGAAGAGGACGGTCTAAACTATCAGTGTGCCAAAATTCACGCTTTTTTCCGGAAGTGCACACTTCGTCCCATATATTGACTTAAGAGCCCCCACTATTAGATCTGCGAACTTTTCAGATACGTCACATCACTATGACGTCATCAGGGCGCAATTTTATAAAATTCCATTAATCAACACATCTCAGTCATGCTCCATTACATTTAATTCAAATTTCGCATCTACATTAATCAGGTCAATCGTCATCGTTCACGCTTATGCACATGCGCTTACACTCGAATACGTGCACGAACGCGTCCGTAAATGAACAAAAAATGTTCAAAAAAGTTCAAAACTCAACCCGAGTAATTAAATATATGTTTCAGACAATTTTAAGCGTTTCAAACAGTTCCGCGCGTGCGCGTCGGCGCGCGTGTATTTGCGCGCGTAACGCAAATTAAGAGGACAATTTTCGTTTTTTCACATGTTATGCAATCTTTATATTAAAATACGCGAGTAGCCATTGCCATTTTTTTCTCTACACGGTAAGATCTTTTAAATTTAAAAAAATATATTTCTCACAGCTATAATTCTAAACGAAAAAACGCTATGGACTATAATTTTTAAATATTTTTAACTAAACAAAGACAAAATTAAATATGTAAAACAATGTGTCCCCCAGGTGTACTCAACTTGGAGATAAGCTGATGTTCAATCGTCATACTAGCCTGAATTTGCCGAGTTTAAGTAAGTACGTTCTGATCCTTACTTTTGTTTAAATAATACTAACAAAGGGAACATTTGTTCCAAAAAAGCTCAACGACTATAATTTTTAACTGTTTTTTCATTAATTAAAATGAACAAGATTCAGTACTGTACCCAAACCTCTGGGTGTACCCAACTTTCTCTTAAGCTCGATTTGAATCTTCATTCTGTTTGAAGGGACATCGCTGCGCTATACCGCCAGTGAGCTGTCTTGTAATTCTACAGTCTTTGATTCACCCCTGAAAAGCGACCTACTTCTACTGCGCGCGCTGCAAGCTTATGCACAATCTTTTCTATTCTCGGAATGCAATCCCCAAATTTGAAGTCATTACATTAAATTTAAAGGGGAAAAAGACAATAATTTGCACCAAGATGCATGAAGCTCGCAGATATCTTGTTTTAAGGAATTTGCATTTCTTTTTTGGAGATCTTCTAAATTTGTGTCGGAAATATCACGCCGAATTGAATCACGTCGAGTTAGCTCAGGATCTTAGCACTACAATAGTAAGTATCGTCTATAACAAATAATGACAGAAAGGCCTCAACGAATTACATAAATAACGGCTTGCGTAGTTGCTATGTATGCTAGATACCGCTCAGTAATTGACTTTGCCGACACAGGCATAGAAAAGCCAATTTTCGTAGCGCTTAAAATCATACATTTTCATTCCAATGACCAGTGTCATCAAAATATGATACAAACAAGTATTAGGGCGTTCGATTATTGCATAAATTAGTCTATGAAAATGTCAACTTTACGATATGTTTTCATTCAATCAAAGAAATGAGCGAGTGTCAACATGTTTATTGTACCATAAAGGTGTTGCCACTAGCTCACTTTTTTTGATTGAATGACAACACAGCTAAAAGTTGACATTTTCATGGACTGATTTATGCAATAATCGAACGCCCCAATACTTGTTTACATAATATTTTGAAGACACTGGTCATTGGGATGAAATTATACGATTTTAAGCGCCACGAAAATTGGCCTTTTCTATGCCTGTGTCCGCTCGGTTAGGCTCGCCATTGACTTTGTACATGAGTGACCTCTCTCGCGTTTTCTATCGATTACGTGCAAAGTCAATTACTGAGCGGATACCAGGATACATAGCAACTACGCAAGCCTCCCTTAAAATCATTTAAATTTAAATTTAACGTAATGACTTAAACTTTTGGGGTTGCATCCCGAAAATAGAAAACATCGCGCATACGCTTGCACAGCGCGCGTACTGCGCGCAGTAAGGAAGTATGTCACTTTTCAGGGATGAACGTTGTGCATAATCTGCCTCGGGATGGGAGAAAAGGGCGCGCGGATGCCAAACCTTGTATGGTAATTTCTTCAATGCACCCTAGTAATTTCAGCCATTGTTGACCCATAAAAATGGAATACGCGTGCGTCAAAGTCAATATTACGCGCGCACGAAAATTGGCAAAATATGGTAAAAACATACTTTTTTTTATTCGGCCATAACTTTTTCTAAAGTCCATAAACCCCCAATTTTAATCCAATATTCGAAAATGTTATGATTGTAGATTCATACCTCATTTATGCCAAATAAATGTTATGACGTCATCATATTGAGAGTTAAAGTTGAAAATGCGAATTTCAACCGATTTTGATAGCTTTTGATATCGATTACAGCGGACTTCCGACTATATCTCGCTTATTCTCCATCGATTTCTCCCAGATTTCGATATGTTGTAGGTGAGGTTATGCTCTAAAAGGCATATGAATTTAGGGACTAAAGTGTGTCTTTATACAATTGTAATTAGTCCGCCGCGCATCAACATTATTATCGTGTATTGGCAAATGCAGAGTGCAATCTTTTACCTTTTACTCATAAACTAGCATGGTGCAATCTGTCAATTGAATAAGGGTTGGTTTTGTCGTACGACCTGTGACTCGAGATCTAATTGTCTAATTTTCGTGGGTTCGAATCAAGTGTATATTTGTGATACTTTCTTTATTCTTCTTTTTTCTGTTTTTTTTCTTCTGGCCGGGGGGTATCTGATATTATTTATATGATTATTGAGTAGTTATTTATGGAATTATCCTTTTATCATAACAAATCGATACGTATAACCTTAATTCGTCTAAGTGACCAATTCAAAGTCTAGTTAGTATTTGTTTTATTTTATTTACAATTGATATTTTATAGTTTATTCCCATTATATATTATACAGGGTGCCCCCCCCCCCCCCCCCCCAAAAAAAAGGAACGAGGCACTTTCCAAAATAAAGTAACCACATGAACATGTCCATCGGACAGGGTGTCCTTTCCAATGAACAACAATACCAAGAAAAGTATTTTTGGACTTGTAGTTTGTATTTTAGGGCGCTTTGAGTGAGACCATGTCAGGTTCCTATTTTGGCAATTTTGACCAAGTCAGTGCCTGATAAATGAGACTTACTGCCCGACATACCATTGGACACGCGAGTATTCCGCGCGCCATTGTTAGTGGGCATTCAGCTGTGTGCCGAGCGTAGAAATTGTCAAAAATAGGAACATGACATGGTCTCACTCAAAGCGCCCAAAAAAAAAAAACTACACGTACTAAATTACTTTTCGTGGTATTGTTGTTCATTGGAAAGACACCCTATCCAGGGGCATAGACAACGGGGGGGGGGGGGGGGGGGTTAGAAAACTAAGATTGCCTACCCTTGTATTTTTAAAGAAGACTTAAATAAATAAAAAATAAATACTGCATTGTCCTTTAGCAAGTCTGAATAAATAAATAAATAAATAAATCTTGTGGTAGTCTACCATTGTTGTTTTGGGTTAGGAAAGCAATAGTAGGGTCAACATTTGTTGGTCCGTGTGACACCTTTGACAGCAGCCGAGATATGAATGCAAGGTCCATCTGACCAGCCACTGCATGCACACCACCACTGCAGGAGTAAGTTCCCAACAGTTTGGAGCATAAACTTGGCATACCGGGTTCAGAAAAATAGGAACATGAGAAGGTCTCACTCAAAGCGCCCTAAAAAAAAAACTACACGTACTAAATTACTTTTCGTGGTATTGTTGTTCATTGGAAAGACACCCTATCCAGGGGCATAGACAACGGGGGGGAGGGGGGGGGGGGGGGGTTAGAAAACTAAGATTGCCTACCCTTGTATTTTTAAAGAAGACTTAAATACATAAAAAATAAATACTGCATTGTCCTTTTGCAAGTCTGAATAAATAAATAAATAAATAAATCTTGTGGTAGTCTACCATTGTTGTTTTGGGTTAGGAAAGCAATAGTACGGGCAACATTTGTTGGTCCGTGTGACACCTTTGACAGCAGCCATGATATGAATGCAAGGTCCATCTGACTAGCCACTGCATGCACACCACCAATGCAGGAGTAAGTTCCCAACAGTTTGGAGCATAAACTTGGCATACCGGGTTCAGAACAGAGCTGATTGTGGTTCTGAGCGGTCCACCACCTACCTGATTTTGAGCTTGCAATCGCTATCCACTGCTCATTGAGCTTGAAGTGGGGAACGAGGACCAAAAGTTGTCAAGCGGGCACAGTGACTGAAGATTCTTTGTATCATAGAAGTCTTCTTCGAGCTTGATGTCAGGTACGATGACCAAAATTCATCAAGCGGACACGATTATCATGATTTTTGGTAGAAATCACCATCCATCATTGGTCATCGAGCTCGAAGTGGGGAACGAGGACCAATATTCGTCAAGCAGGCAGAATGTCCAATATCATTTGCAGAAGTCAGTATATATTATCGGTCATCGATCTTGATATCGGGGAACGATGACCGGGGAAAAATGTCATCCCCCCAGGTGTAAGAACCTGTCTACGCCATTGACCCTATCAAATGGACATGTTCAATTAATTAGTTTAGGGTTATGAGCCACTTTTGTAAGAGCTGACAGGTTTCTTGAATATGAGGCTATATTGATCAATGTGCGTGCGTCATATCATAGATGCAGCTAAGCCGAAGGGCGATTCATTAGAAGGAAACATGACCATATATCCCCTGTTCTCCGCTCACTTCATTGGTTACCGGTCCATTCCCGCATTACTTTCAAGATTCTACTTCTCACATATAAAATCACACATAATCTTGCCCCCATATATCTTCAAGACCTAGTCTCCCTTCGTTCCTCCTCTTCTACCAGACCCCTCCGTTCATCTTCCTCTCTCCAACTACTTCATGGCCCACGTACAAAAACCTGTTATGGTGACCGTGCCTTTTCGTCCATTGCCCCCACCCTTTGAAACAAACTCCCACCCCATATTCAGAATGCCACATCTATTGAATCATTTAAAATCCTCCTCAAAACCCATCTTTTTTAGCAGTTGTAATTTTCTGGAGGCGCACACAGTTAGTTATTAAGTATTGTATTATACATGAATTTGTTCTTTTTGATTTGTTACTTTGACTTTGGTGTTGTATTGTTTTTATGCTATCGTGTTTACTAGTTTTCTTATTTAGACAGACCACCAGTGCACTTAGGGTGCGTTTATGCTCAACTTCCGAAGGCAGAATCAGCGTTTTGAAACGCTCTTCCAAAACGCTGATTCAAAACGCCGTTTACGGGGGTACTGTTTATGCTCAAGTTTTTTGCATTTCGAGAACGAGCTAATTTCGCGAACATGCACCGCGCATGCCCTGGCTAGTTGACCCGGAAGGCAGGTCAAATTGCGGCGCGCGCTTTTGAATTGAGTGCAGTGCAGTGCAGTGTACTATAGTTTTATTGTAGCGATATCGATCTGGCCGGAATCTCGTTTGTTTATATTATTTCGATCGTTACATACACCCGTGGTGGATTTCAGAGGATTGCTACCTTTGACATTACTTATATTGAGCACAATTGGTGAAAATTATCCTCTATAGAGTCTATTGATGCGAGCTTATTCATGCATGTGTCCATCTACAAATATACAGTACAGCGAGCCAGCTGGGAGCTCGAACTAAAAACATTGCGCAATACACGTACACGGGCGCGCGCATTTTCACGTGATCCGGAAAGGCGTTTATATGACGTAATCTAAACGTCTCTATACGTGATGTTGCGTTTATGCTTCCCCAGAAACCCTGATTTGGGAGAATCGCCGATCGTAAACGCACAATTTTGTGCGTTTTGAATCAGCGTTTCAAAACGGCGATTATAAGGAAATGAGTCGGGACACAACAGCGTTTTGAATTAAACGCGTTTGAGAAGCCTGATTTTGGCCCCAAAAAGGTGAGCATAAACGCACCCTTAGAAACGCCCGTATAACATGTATAAAGCGCCTTATAAATGCAATTATTATTATTATTATTCCATGACCCCTAGGTCTAGTCGACATCGTAATAAATTTTTCCCCGAGTCGGCCCGCCTAGCTCCAGCAGTAGCTTGTGCTCTATCCTATATCCTCCCCCGGCCCAGTAACCATAGCTATCTGTCTAAAACATGTTTGATTATTGTACCTCTTATTTTCATGTCATAACTGCCCTGTTGTATAAGACAATCCAGTAGGGTAGACTGTATCCTGGATTGTATAAATCGGGTTTTCGTTTATTTTTTTATCATTGCCAATAAAGCGATTTTTGGGGTGACATGCATAGAAAATCCGAACGAAGTTACGTTTTGTGTATGCATGTCAACCCGAAAATCGCTAAATTTCGTGATTTGTGTACAAAACATTATATGGAAATATCAGTTTTCGTAAAAAGAGAGATATATCGTTTGTTATTTAGTCTTGATTTACATTGTTTTGGTTGAGTTAGTGTTAGAAATTAAATAAACAACAACAGCAAATATTTCAGTTAAAAAAAACTACAAAATGCATAAGAAAGAACCTGGCTCTTCTAAATTATTTTGTTGTATTATTATTCCAAATGGTCTAAAGAATATATGTAGTAACAAACCAAGTATGAAGAATATATGATTTAAGGGTAAAATATTCATGTTATGACCTTATTTGCAGAAATTACCATGAATACAAAAATGCTAGAAAAAACAAATTAACATTGTATTCTGTACGCTTCACTTCACTTAACATGCGTGCGAATTGTCATGGTGATCGGCCGCTTCGCAGCCATTATCTTAAGGGGGAATCGGGAGGGGGGGGGGGGGGGGGGGGGGTTGGTCGGGCCATGATTGTCCCCGGCCGCAATTGCGTTTTCCTTAACAGTTCAGCTATGGCCCTAACGCATAAAATATCGACATGCGCAATTTTCGTCCCGGGGAGCAAAGACGTAATCCGTAATTAAGGAAACTTGCAAGTGGCGAACATTGTATTTCATTTTATGACGTATAAGTGTTACTGTTGTACGTTCATTTGGTTGTTGATAAGGTTAAATTGCAATTCATATCACATTTGTAAATTATGTCTTTATGAGTTCATGCATGACTTGAAACCCCCTTTTGTCTATCTTTACGCAACGATGACATAGGTGATAAAGGTACGACGTTAACGATTGAGAGCATCAGAGACTACACGACCACCCTCTCCTGGGACACAGAAAATAAAGCTAGTAAATACACTGTCACATACAAGGACTTGGACACAAAAATCTTCTGGGACTTCGATGTATTCCACACGGCAACTACCATCAACCTTACTCCCCAAACCAATTACCGGTTTGAGGTGATGGCGACTGTATCTGCTGGTGACATCGATCTGGGAGCAGTCTGTGGAAAGACAGGTAAATGATTTACACACTATAAAGCCTAGTGCCCACTTAGCGATCTGGGCCTAGCGATCTAGAGCGATCTTGCCCGAATAGGAGCGATCCCCTGAGATCTGTGGTTAAGTCGCCAAGTGGGCACCACTGGCCGCACCAGATCGCTGTAACTCGCGTTCGCAAGGGTGGTGTCGGTAGCGGTCGCCGGGGCTGTGAAATGTTCAAAAATCTGGCGACCAGGTCGGTCTCGATCGCATTCGCGGCGATGTGGTGCGATCTGAGGCGGCCATTGGTGGCCACTTTGCGACTTAACACAGATCTCAGGGGATCGCTCCTATTCGGACAAGATCGCATAGGGCTAGCGACCTTAGAACCACATCAGTTCGCACATTTTTAGCCGGCATCCAAAGTAATTTTTTCTCCATACATTTTTTCGAACATGTCCAAAACCTTGCGACCGCAACCGACACCACCCTTGCGGACGCGAGTTACAGCGATCTGGTGCGGTCATTGGTTACCACTTTGCGACTTAACCACAGATCTCAGTGGATCGCTCCTATTTGGGCAAGATCGGTAGACGCAGATCGCAAAGTGCGCACTGGGTTTATCTAAAAAAAACTCGCAAAGCGGATTATGATGTAAAGACAAGCAAGAGCGTACAATACCTGACTGCAATTCTCAACCATGCTCGCATGCGTGGAAATAGGGACAATAGGAAGTCGCCGTGAGATCGCATAGTAGGCACCGAAAAGATCGCGTACGCAATGAGATCGGGCCGACTCGCGGCGAACTGGTGCGCTAACAACTCGAGCTAGATCGCAAGCGCAGATCGCATAATGGGCACTGGGATTAACGAATGGGCTTCTTGTGATAGTCATATCTTTAACCGAGGTGGACTCGAAATTATTATTACCTGAAGCGTAGCTGAAGGTAATAGTCATTTTGAGCCCACTGAGGTATTATATTGCCTATCACAATCAAGCACATTAGTGATAATAAACTACATATCCTACATCATACGTCAATCTCAGGAATGTTCATCCTTAAAAAAGTTTCTTTTTATATATACATGTAGAAGCGTAAAATATATACCTGGAATTGTTACTATAATCGTTATTATCATTCTTTTCCTCAGCTGTATGTAGCTGAGGGTAATACATGTAGTCATTTTGAACCCACCGAGGTATTAGATTGTCTGTCACAATCAAGCACATTAGTTATTTGCTTTATATTACTCATCAATATCACGGATTGCGTTCATCTTATAGCAAAATAAGTGAACATCTCTGAAATATTTCATAAAATCGCTTGTAATTTTTTTTATAAAAATCAATCGACACTGATGAAGCCAGTATGAACAGGGGGGTCATACTGCGCGCTAATCTGGGAAACTTCATGGACTGGCTAACATTGAATGCTGGGATACGTTCTACGTCACTAATTTATTCATTTCTTGTAATATTATTCAAACGTCATCGCTCGATTTCCGTGTAAGGCCAGACTGTGACCATATTGGGAATCATCTTGAATATTAGATTTGACCTCTATATTGACGTCACTTAACGGAGCTTGATGTTTATTGTTTCAACTTTGCCACGGAGATTTCGTGACGATGGATATCTAAAGAAGTGAAAAATCACTCTCAAACATAATTATTCGGTAAGTAGCTTCGTATTCATTCCATTATTTTCAAAATTCATATTCTCGGCGTTCTTTCTCATGTGCAGATTTTCTGTCAGATGCATTATTTTTGTAACAAGATTCATGAATTAAGGACTAACCCCACATCGTTCGCGACAAGTTTATGTAGGTTAAGACGGGGTCCCTGTCTACAGTGTTTACCGCCCGGTGTCATGCTAAATCCGTACGCACTGCGAAATCCGTACACAGTCGCAAATGCGCATGCGCACCTGTGGGAACATTGTCTGCGAAATTTGTTCCCATTCATGCCATTTGTAATAAAGCATGCAAAATGCCTCCTTGAGGCTCCTTGCAGCACAAAAGTGTTGTCAAAACCTTATGGGGGATTAAGAAAATCCATTCACGCCTTTTACAAATTTGATAAAACATGTGTCAATTTGTTATTAGCATGAAATTGCGAAGTAATAATGGTCACGATTTTCGCAATACGCGCCTCCAAATATCTAAGCGCATGCGCATCTGCTACTGGGTACGGATTTTGCAGGCTACGGATTTCGCACGACACCGGAGATCCCCGTCCCACTCGACCTAGGTACAGTAGATATCTGCAGTAGACGTGTCATGGTCATTGGCCTTTGATTGGGTCCGGGCTGGTATATAGGCCAGTCGACTGCGTCTTCTTAAATATCATATTATTTGCATATTTGAACTACCTAAATTAAACTCCTAATTTCACATGTGATACAACAACAATCTGGATTAACACAGCATTTCTAGAATCTCTAGGACTAGAGTCTAGACTAGAGTTAACCTAACCAGGCGCCGTGCGGAGCGCACTGATCACAGTTAGACTAGAGTTAGATAATGAGAAAGAATCAATTCAAATTCAAGGCTCAAGCGTTCAACTAAATTCAAGTTCAAATTGTCTAAAAACATAAGTATGATGAACCTGAGCTCATGACAGTAGCATAATTGACTTGTGTGCCTCAACTTTAAATAAAACTGCATCATTTTGAATTGTATAACTGTAAGTTACATTATCAGCAGTCACATTATTTAATTTCCTTTAAAACTGTATCTGGTTTATTTGTGTACACTTTGTCTTTGTGTTGATTCATTGTTTCTTCTTATTTTAACAGTGCGCGCGCCCAGGAAGCCGTGGTCTTTGATTTTCGACGGTTTGGGATAACTCTACCGTGTCTCGACCAATTAGCCAGCTCCCCCCAATAGCCGGCATCCAAAGTAATTTTTTCTCCATAAATTTAAAACTATCACTCGGATATCAAATTAAATGTATGGATTTCCTTTAGATGGAATGTATGCTTGCTATCCGTTGCCTTTTATTTGATTTTGTCGCACGAAAATATCGGAAATCGCGTTTGAAATCGGGTATAAAACCGGCAAAGATTATTCAGCTGGTGAAACTTGAAATTAGAAAGTGTGATGGCAAAGATGAACAACACTCTGTTGATGTCATGACTAGTTCAATTTAAATCTTTTACTGCTTGACATAGACGAAAAATACTGTATTTTCAGCCAATAGTAAAATTATATCACATGACATTCTAATACTTGTTGAATCTGCGTTTGTTTCGGATGAGGCAGATCAGAAGGTCCTTGGCCAATAGCCGGCTGGCATGCGCAAAGTCAATGGGAAAGTCAGATTTTTTAGTTCGGAGCCTCAAATTGCAAGGGTATCTTTAAGGATTTCGTGATCAAAAAGCCTACGTGATCTAGCCAACGAAAGGGGCTGAAACTTTTTAAATGTAATCTAGATGAGTTCAACATTTCGCCAAAGAAAAAATTAACAAAAAAAAACTATTCCGGTGTAAGAAAAATGAAAAAGCCGCCTACTGGTCGAGGGGAGCCGCCTATTGGCCTAGAAAAGTGCATCTAAAAATCGTCCGCGCGCGCACGCAGTCCGTATCGCCAAACATCAAAACACTGTGATTATAAATGCGTGGCGTCTGTTTAATACATCAAACTAGACCATTTGTATTCACTTTTATTATTGAAAAGGAAGTTCCGATTTACATTTCATTTCATACACAAGTATGCTGTGTAATGGTTGAGACACGGTACTGCTTCATACACTACCAGGACTACCCACGCTCATCCTTTCATGCGAAAAACTATTGAGCAGTTCAAGCATAATAAATATGTAAGTCTCCCATAAGATTATCAGATTTTCAACTCGATATTGTAGTGGGTGAATAGCAGTGTAGATACAGTTTGAAGAAGGACCTAGGATTGGTAGTACTAGTAGACAAACTCGATAAACTTAAATAATTCAGTCACACAATTTATCCTAATTAGTAAGGAATCTAGTACTAAAACTGAGTGTGATTCATTTGAACATTGTAGCTCAGTTTACACTAAAAACAGTTATCACAACATAAGCAGCACACCTTGGCATAGCCTAGGCCCAGGCCTAGGCCTGGCCTAGCAATAGCAGAAGCAGCGCTTAACTACTTAAATCAACAACTTGGACAGTTGGACTGAGTGAACTAAGACTAAGTAAAACTAAAAGCGATCCTGGTCAAATAATGAATGCATAATTTAAAGTATTAAAACTTAAAAGGAATACATTTAATTGAATTGTTCTTCTATACTTTAAACAAGCCATGCCTAGTCTTGAATTTATGTTCCCGATTATAAAACGATGTATCAAAATTTACCGGAGAATTGGTTAAACGTTTAGTAATTCTTGTTCATGGATGTTCTGGTATATATGTACAGTATATGTAAAGAAATGTGATTTATTTCTATGAAACAGATGTGACTTTTCATGACCCAGTCTTCTTGGGTCTCTGCTAAAATTTTGATTTCACTATACAAATTGTCTAAAACAAAAGTATGAACCTGGGCTGAGCAGCATATGTTGTGTGCCTTAATTAGAAAAACTGCATCATTTTGAATTGTATAACCATTATGAGCAGTCGCATTCATTTCTGGATCTGTTTTATTTAATTGTACACTTTGTGTTGATTCATTGTTTCTTTTTATTTTAACAGTGCACCCCTGAAGTTGTGGTCTGCACTGGTGTTCGACGGTATTTATCATCAGCAATACAAATCTACAATGGAGATAACTCTACTACTTCATATACTACCAGGACTACCCACGCTCTTATTTTCATGCGAAATAATATTGAGCAGTTCGTAAGTCTCCGGATAAGAGAACTGATTTTTTAAAGTGTTGCAGTGGGTGAATAGCCAAGGTGGAGCTACAGTTTGAAGACGGACCTATATAGGCAGTAGACAGGCTCGATAAACTTAAATAAGTCAGTCAGTCACACACTTTATCCTATTCCTAATTAGTAAGGAATCTACTAGATGTGATTCATGTGAACATTGTAGCTCTTTACGCTATTACCAGAGGACATGATGGACATGCACAACTGATTCGAAATTCACACACTGA
The DNA here is from genome assembly GCA_037951105.1 of Echinarachnius parma. Classification (NCBI taxonomy): domain Eukaryota; kingdom Metazoa; phylum Echinodermata; class Echinoidea; order Clypeasteroida; family Echinarachniidae; genus Echinarachnius; species Echinarachnius parma. The sequence continues at coordinate 22,824 of JBAMJV010000273.1, read as the reverse complement.
TGAGTATTGCCTATGCTATGATCCAGCCGATGTACCATTATGTACTACATGATCTATTGACAAGTCAAAACAATTATATTACTTTCCTACTGGGAATTTATAATCAAAGCTAGGACAGGACCAGAATAAATCTTGCTTAGTATCCTCATGTGTGAACGCGTATACAAGATTATTCTGAAAACAATTCACAGACTAATACCCCAAGACTGCCAGCACACTCAAGTAAATGGTTTTATAGTTCAGAACTTCAGCTATTATCACCAAATACAACAAAGTAGAGGGATTGAGATTGAATGATAAATCCATGTCAGCTTGTATCTGCGAATTTGTGTGCACCCTTTTTAATTAGATTCTGGAATAAAATGTAAATGAATAGTAAATCCTTATTGTGACGGGCACTGTAAGCAGGCCGCATGTTCTCATTGTGTCAGGTTTATTGCTGTGTTGGGCGATTGAACTAGTAAACTTCATAAAAACTGGTCTTGATGTTGCTCCTGTAATGCCTTTCTCTGTCAGGTGCATGCTTCCACTGTAGTGTATTAGTTGAATTGACTTCTTAATAAAATATTGTATTGTTATTTTGTGATGATTATATATACACATTTAGTCTCTGGAATTCATGTTGTGCAATATTTCAACACACATTGGACACATATTATTGTATTCAATATTCTTACGAATTGACATCGCAGTAAAATAAAATTTAAATTGAGCACAATTCTGTTTTAATTGATATTCTGGATAAATAAGTATTTCGTGTTCAAATAAGAAAATAGTAAATGATGCTAATTCCTTAATTGGTAAATCAAATGGTGAAAAATGTTTGTCGGGAAATGACTAGTTGAAATTAATTGCAATATGTTTTGTTGATGCAATTTATACGTCTTATATTTGTACCCTGTACATCAGTTTGCATTCTTTTGTGCACAATCTTGCCGCAACATGACTTAAATTATTATATTACTATTTTATATATGTCTCATGTTCAATGCATATCCCCTCTCCTAAATTGTATTTTTCTTTGGCGTTCTATTTTTCTCCTATATGGTATTGCCTTTCTCAATTTCCCTCCTACATATCTTCCTGTTATTGTAGTAGTAGTCGTAGTAGTAGTAGTAGTAGTAGTAGTAGTAGTAGTATGTGTAGTAGTTGCTGTAGTTGTTGTTCTTATCGTATGGTAGGCTGTAGTGGCAATTGTTTATTTTTATCTATAGGGATGTATCCATAATTCAAGTTTTGTTTTTACTTTTAGTGAGAAAATAATGATTTCATTTCCAAATGACTATAAAATGCTCATACTTGTATATATATTAAGTTTATCAAACTAGATTCACATTCATTCTTGATTTAAATTGATGAAGATCAATTTAGTTTTGTTGAGAATTCATGAATTTCAGACAATTAGCATACTGCAAGTACATAACTTTTCTATTTAAAAAAGACTGCTAAAAATGTTGTTTTGTAACATTTAGTTCATATCTATTTCATGTACAAAATATTACTCATACCAAGTTATTGACAAAAGCCAATATGTATGTATAGCTGTTATATAATCCTAATACCCAATTCGTACGTTTAAAAGATTTTTTTTCAGCAATATCTTATAAAAGAACAAGAGACAACTAATTTAGAAATATAAAATCTTGATTTGCATAGAGAATACCTTTAGAGATAATGTTTTGTTTAACAGAAAATGGTTTTGTCTTTTTATAATTCTGATGGAACTTTAATGTCGACAGTATTTAGGACTTACATGTTTCATGCTGTTGAACATTATGTTAATTTAATAAATGTAATTTGAATGGTATGAATTTGCATCATTCCACATTTCCTAGAGTATGTAGATTACTCATTTGAAAACAATTCATGAGATTGCAATAATTATTTTGTCATGAATATTAATGCGGGGCAATCTATTAGTGGGTGATTATGTGGCAGAATTGGATTTATCTGTATAATGTGTCTATATGAAAAGCTTAATCCAAAAGGCGCTAAATCCACCTTTTGTTAACTTACAAGAAAACAGATTTCTTTGCTCAATTATTTGAATAGGAAAATGGAACGTTCCATATTTTGAATTTGTATCGTGTAATTTGTCTTAAAATGTTGGTTTCTAATTCTAGACATAGCTACTTTAATAGCTTATTAATGTACTGATTGTTGTGTTGGGATCGGGTAGTATTATTAGCGGTAGGAGAGGTACATAAATGAAGAGCAAGGAGTCAAATAATTCCGGAGAAGAATCTGAGTATTTATTATCTCCAAACTTTGGAGAATCAAAGCAGTTACATGATATATACAGTTCCAGATATATACAAGATGAAGAGAGAGCTAGCTAAAAGATGGTCTGATCTGATGGTGATCAAAACTCAACTCCCTCCAGAAAGCTAAAACATCTTGTATGTATGCAGAAGGATACAAGTACATGTATAGATTATGAGGGTAGGTAACATTGTATCAAATGAAAAAAGAAATGAGTGAGGGCCGCCAGAACAAAGGTATAAACTGGGGCCGCCAAGACAATAGACCGCTTGGTCAAGGCGCTGGTTTTATGACAGGATGTAAACATAATAAAAGTTGGTCTTTCCTAGAATGGGATTAGAATGAATGCACTTGGTCTTTAAGTGGGAAAGGATTATGGCTTATAAGTGTATCTCAAACTAGGCACATGAATGTTATACCCCTATTAGAATAGTCCCATGTTATAATATAGCCATATATTGGAAAATACAGAATAAACCCAATATAGCTCTGTATTGGAATATAGCATGTATACTATGGTTCATGAATAAATGTCCACTCCATTTTATTAGTTTAATCCCCACCCCCTAGCCCCAACCCTTTCTTTGTCAAGTAAGTTTATGTGAGCTTGATGCTCCCAGTAAGGACAAAGAAGATCTGCACTGGACCAAACGCTATAGGATTAATTCCCCTAGCCTTTGTATAGAGTACCAGCAGAAATATGATAACCTGGAGATAAAGAGCAGGAACTGGTCAGCAAGTGTTTCCATGTGCCATTCTGAATCTTGATTGCGCACGAAGAACACCTGTACTGAACTGTTTCTCCCCGTATCATTATTTCCAGGTAAGACAACATTATTTCTATCTTTGTATCATTATATCATTATAAATTGTATACATTGTATGTTATGATGTGAAGGTGACTATATTTAAGTTCAATCATACACTTTGTTAAATGAATGATATAAACTAGTAGTAGTAGAGTTTGTGAGACTAATTGAGTGCGAGAGAAGAGTTTGTGAAAAGCTATAGTTACTCTATAACTTGGTGAATATTGAGAATATTCTATTGTTAAGTTTATTATGTTAGTAATAATTATATATTGAATAATTATTAACATCTGACGTATGAAGTAAGTATAGAGAAACACAAGTTTCGAATAAGTAAGTTATAAGTTATATACTGTTACATGAAGAGATATAGCATGATTTGCTAACAGCTTGTGAGCAGTGAAGATTAACTTTGAGAGTTCGATGTGAACGGTACTTATAATACTTATACTGTGTGTTCCCCCAAACGTATGATTGTGTGTGTGGAACAAGCCAAACCATTTGTACATAGTTTGTGTAGATTAGACTTGTATATAAGCTGCTTTAATCTATGATATGAAATGGGTTAAGTAACTCCAGTCGCTCAAAGAAGAGGATATTGGATTAAAAGAGAGATATTCAGGGATTTATATACAAAGGTACCTGTGGGTTGTCTTCCTTACTTTATTAAGGAAATACCCAGAGTGTAGTCTTTGAGATTAGACCCATATAGTATATTCTTTTGTATTATAATATAGACTAAATGTACACAATGCTAGTTTAGCTTAGGATAGTAATTTAAAGTGTCTGGAATATAGAATAACTACGTAGGTTGGTAGTTGTGTTTGTGGAGGATGGTTTATTTACCTTCTTGGAAGAAACTACCTCTAAAAAGGGAAGTTTATATGAATTCTTGGTATAAGAATGCTTTCGATAGTTCAATTTTGGTCTCATTATTATTCCTCAATTTACTAGGGAAAAGGAATTCTTGTTAATTTATATATCCGTTATAAATTCAAGTAGCCATTTTGATGTTTGGATTAAAGTGCCATGGTTTAGTGATTGAATATATCATACTGAAGGCTTAACATTATTTTATAAAGTTAATATCCGGTTCTATTTAATAAGATAATATTAAATATATTATCTGGCACTTGATTATTATATATAGTTTCTGGATAATTATTATTGCGTTAGATTAGTTAATCATGTTAAATTAATACTAATCTAACTATAACTATTATAATACTGAGTCTTTTAAAACACATTTGTTTATGAATTGATCGATAAGTTGAAGTAGTATTGATTTAGTAAGCGCCAAGCGGTTTAAATGAATATGTTAGACTTTAATATAAACATGATGCATGTTTATGGAAATTAGGCTAGAGTGTATAGTTGTATATAACGTATCTTGTAACTTGTTAATGTATATAGCACATTCATTGTTAGCATTTAGTCACTTTAGAAAGAAACACACTTAAGGATGAAATGATTAAGAAGTGTGATGTACGAGATGTGTGGTATTGATGGTGATGGTTATATATCAATTATGATAACTATATGGAAACATAATTTTGAGAGTGTTTACTCATACGATATTGTTATTGTATTATGATTTTTATTATTGACTGACATTTATTATTGAGATAATAAATGTGCCATTCGGAATCTTGATTGCGCACGAAGAACACCTGTACTGAACTGTTTCTCCCCGTATCATTATTTCCAGATTTAGGATTCTTGTTAGTTTTTAACAAGCAACCATCCCTACACACCATAGGGGTGTAACATTTTGGAGGCACTGCCCGGATGGTGTCACCAGTCTCGATGTCCCCGAGGGACTAGATGCTGCACGTCATCATCCAATGAGACGAGCCGGTTAGACCTGACCTGACCCGGACCAAGCCCCTTCTCACCAATCTTATATAGCAGAGTCGGAGCCTCAACAACCAGGATGGAGCGCCTTATCGCTGATGTCGCCAAAGGACTTGAAGGGTGTAGCAGCGAAGGACTCATAGACGTGTTGACGGCCCTCAAAGTAGCAGAGGATAAGGTGAGTAGAGGTAAGGAAAAGGGTAGTAAGGGTCTCAGAAGGCTTATTGTGACCCATCTAGGGAGTGATGAGTTCTATTTCAGCGAAGACGAGGGAGAGGCTACATGGAGGAAGGTGGCTGACATGATTGACATCAAGGACGAGACCACAAGACCCATCGATGACGCAGAGGTAGCACCACCACCACCACGTAGCGAGGGAGCCTCACCACCACCACCACGTAGCAATGACGCACCCAAACCTGAGGCGATGTCCTGGAGGAGAGAATTCAAGATTTCCGGTCAGGTGGGTGAGGTAGGACAGAAGGAGAGGCTCAGTTTCATGAGCCTCATCCATCAAATAGAGCGTGGGAAAGAAAGGAGATACCCAGATGAGGAGATCGTTGACGCCGTTATTCGTGCGATGGCGCCTGGCCTCACTTTAAGGGGTTATCTGGAATCAAGGCCCCACCTCAACCTACCAACCCTCCGTCGGTTAATACGGTCTCACTACCAGGAGAAGGAAGCCACGGAATTGTACCACGAACTGAGTAGGGCGGTTCAGGGACAAAAGGAGACGCCTCACGATTTTCTGCTAAGACTACTCGCCCTGAAACAGAAAATAATGTTTGTTTCCCAGGAGGCCGGGTCCTCATTTCGCTACGACGGTGCCCTAGTGGAGCACATGTTTAGGCACTCTGCGCTGACTGGCCTAGCGAACGAGAGTATCAGGAACGACATGAAGCCGTGCCTGAACAACCCGTCAACCACTGATGAGGACCTCCTGGAGAGCGTAAATCTGGCCGCCAACAACGAAACGGAGCGGCTGGCCAAACAAAAGAAACGGGCCCAGATAAATACACTCGAGGCTGGGAATCAGAAGGAGCCAAAAGTCGACATGGGCAGCCTGCATAAGGAGATCAAGGCTCTGATCAGGGCGGAGTTCGCAGCGATCAGAGAAAGTGATCCAGCTCCTCGAACAGGTCGGCAGGGCCCACCAAGTCAACGATCTCCGCTGGAATGGGGCTGCACCGAATGCCGGAAGAAAGGGGAAGGCAGACAGTGTCGCCATTGTTTTAAGTGCGGGAGTACAGGACACATAGCGAAAGGCTGCTTGGCGGGAAACGGCCAGTGGGCACCCCTTCGGGACGGGTCGTGCCCACCAGGAACCAACCAGTAAGTCCCAAGCAGCATTACAAGCCACATGTGGACATCAGAACTAGTTTTCCATCCCGATCCCAAACCAAGGTAGCGAAACTGGTAGGAAAAAATGCATGCTTCATTGTCTACTCCAAGGGCGAAAAACGCATGTATTATGGGATACCGGAGCCCAAGTTTCCCTGATCTCCAGCTCCTGGCTTAAAGACTCCCTCCCTCAAAAACAAGTTCAACCTATTTCAGACCTCCTCCAAGACCAGGATCTACAATTGTCAGCAGCAAATGGTACCAATCTCCCTTTCAGCGGATATGTTGAACTACAAGTCCAGATTGATGGCAGTGGAGCTGCAGAGATCCAAGTCCCTTTTCTGGTAGTAGGAGACCACACTATCAGTGAGGATGCTATCCTTGGCTATAACGTCATTGAATCCCTGATCAACCACCCTTCTTCCTCCCCCGATGCAATACACCGAGCCCTAGTATCAGCGATGAGTAGTCCTCCGGAGACGGTAAGCAGCATCATCAGTACACTTGAGGCCGCCGAAATCGATGCATGTCCGATGGCCAGAGTGAACAAGGTAACAGTGCTACCACCTGGCAAAAGTCTTAAGGTTCCGTGCAGGATCCATGCCGGTGCTCTAGGGAAGACCCGCTGCTTATTCGAGCCTGACGAGGCGAACCCATTGTTTGATGCTGGCCTGTGCATAGACCCATTCCTAGTGGAAGTGAAACGTGGAAGTTCGTGCAGAGTGCAAGTCCTGGTCACCAATACTTCATCTCGTCCTATTGTGTTACCAAAGAAGACAGTGCTTGGGCACCTACATGGAATTTCATCCATTCACCACCACATCCCAACAAATGAGACTCAGAACACCAAGGTTAATCAAGTAACTACTGACCCACCTACCCAATCCTTCCATGACAAATTCGACCTGGGACACTTGTCACCGCAACAACAGGAGAAAATCATTGGTGTGTTAGACGCAGAGCGTGATGTTTTCTCGATGGGAGATGAGGACATCGGATCTATTCCAGATCTTCGTATGAACATCAGTCTCAATGACCCAACACCTGTTCAAAGGACTTACATGGCTGTTCCACGCCCATTGTTCCGAGAAGTGAAGGATTATGTGGCCAATCTGCTGGAGAAGGGATGGGTCCGAAAGTCCAGCTCGCCATATTCTTCACCCGTGGTCTGTGTCAGGAAAAAGGATGGAACACTGAGACTCTGCATTGACTACCGCCAACTCAATCAGAAAACTATTCCAGACCGACAACCAATCCCCCGTATCCAAGAAGTACTGGACAGCCTGGGCGGAAATGCGTGGTTCACAACGCTGGATCAGGGTAAGGCTTACCACCAGGGGTTCATGGCAGAAGACAGTAAACGCCTTACTGCCTTCATCACGCCATGGGGCCTTTACGAATGGAACCGCATCCCGTTTGGACTAACCAATGCCCCTGCTGTTTTCCAGCGTTGTATGGAAGGTTGTCTAGATGACCTGAGTGGAGAGATCTGCACAGTATATCTAGATGACATCCTGATCTACAGCCCAACCTTCGATGACCATGTCGCCCACCTACAGAAAGTACTGTGTCGACTAAAGGAGAAAGGCATTAAGCTAAAGCCAGCCAAATGCAAGTTTTTCCAAAGCCAGGTGAAGTATCTAGGAAGGATAGTGTCGGCAGATGGTCATCAGGCTGATCCCAACGATACGGAGGCGGTACGCATGCTCAAGGAGAAAACACCAGCCACAGTGGGAGATCTGCGCAAGCTGCTCTTACTCGTGGGTTACCAGGAGCAGGACAACAAGTTGAGAGTGATAGCCTACGCTTCTCGTTCCCTCACGCCGGCAGAGAAGAACTATCACCTACACTCCGGAAAACTTGAGTTCCTGGCGTTGAAATGGGCGGTCTGTGAGCGGTTCCGAGATTATCTGTACTACTCCCCACCCTTCGTCATATTCACCGACAATAACCCCCTCACCTATGTACTAACCTCTGCCAAGCTGAACGCCACTGGTATGAGATGGGTAGGTGAACTTGCTGATTTCCATTTCAGCATTAAGTACCGTCCAGGAAAGAAGAATGGTGATGCTGATACGCTCTCGCGGGAACCGCTCACTGTTCCAGACATGACCGGGTACTCAGAGGAGATCACCGAACCAATCATACAGGCAGTGCACCATGGAGTTCAGGTAAACAAGGAGGTGCCCTGGAACATGGCTCTTTCCGGCGCAGAAGCCATCCCAGCCCAAGTGTCCAGTGTTCACATTTCTGCAGGACTACCTCAGCTTACAACAGTAGAAATACAAACTTCCCAGAAGAAGGACCCCACCATCTCCGTTATCCTGGACCTAAAGGAAAGAGGAACACAATTATCCCCCAAAGAACGGAGAAAAACAACAAAAGAAGTCCAAAAGCTGCTCCACGAATGGAACCGACTTGTGGTAGATAATCAAGGAATTCTACGTCGGAAAACTGCCACACGAAATCAACTGGTTCTACCTGACAAATACAAGCAACTGGTGTACCAAGAGCTGCATGTCAACATGGGCCACCTTGGACCGGAGAGAGTGACGCAGTTGGCGAGGGAGCGGTTTTACTGGTCAGGGATGGAAGGTGACATTACAAAATTCATCACATCTAGGTGCAGTTGCCTGAAGAACAAGAAACCAGCAAGACAGATCAGGGCACCTATGACCAGCATCACCAGCACTCAGCCGCTTCAACTTGTCTCCATCGACTTTCTCCATCTGGAGAAGTCCAAGGGTGGGTACGAGTATATTTTGGTAGTGATGGACCACTTTACCAAATTGGCTCAAGCATACCCCACCAGGAACAAGTCAGCAAAAACCGTGCCGGATAAAATCTTTAACAACTTCATCCTGCAGTTCGGTTTTCCTCAGCGGATCCATCATGACCAGGGAGGAGAGTTTGAAAATCGGTTGTTCCGCCGATTGGAGATGCTGGCCAACATCAAGCACTCCAGAACTACCCCCTACCACCCAGAAGGGAACGGGCAGGTGGAACGATTCAACCGTACCCTACTGTCCATGCTGCGCACCCTAACTTCTACCGAAAAGGCCAATTGGAAAGACCATCTCCCCAAGGTTGTACATGCATACAACTGCACAAAATCGGAAGCAACCGGGTTTTCCCCATTCTTCCTAATGTACGGGCGGGAACCGAGGCTTCCCATTGATCTGGTCTTCCAACTGGAAGGAGAAAAGGAGGATGGAAAGGTGACGCATGCTGACTTCTGTAACAGATGGAAGGATGAGATGCAGGAAGCGTACACCTTAGCCCGACGGAATGCGGAGAAGAGCACCTCCAGGGGAAGGAAAGATGGGAAGCGGCCAAGTCTCCCACTTGACAAAGGTGATCGAGTTCTTGTCCGTAACCACAAACGCGTTCCAGGCCCAAACAAGCTCCAGCCCTATTGGGAACAGGAAGTGTACCGAGTACTAAAGAGGATAGGGGATGACTTACCGGTCTACGAAGTAGTTCGTGAGAATGGGTCTGGTCCGGCAAGAGTCCTCCATCGCAACACGCTGTTACCATGTGATGGTTTTCCAGCTTCGGAGGGAGATCAAACAAAGAGAGCAGATGAAGTTAAGGCCCCTCCACGGCGACGAACCAGACCAAATAACCCCCTACCCTCCCACACGTCACTGTCATCTGCAGAATCTTCAGATGAAGAAATGTATTATCTGGAAGCAACAAGGAGAACAGGTTTTCAACACCAGCTAACTGAAAGTGATGCATCGATTGAAACCGCTACCTCAGATGATGAGCTATCTTCAGATAATAACGACATGGCGGAGACAGTGCAACCTACACCCCCACCCCCACAAGTGATTGACGACGGACAGCAGGATAGAAGGGCGAGTGTGACGCCACCATCAGGTGAACAACCAGACGACACTCCCTTACAGCAGCCACCCAACCCACCACTACCTCCCCGACGCCGTCAACCTCCTTCATGGCTAACCTATGACAACCTAGGAGACCCTACCCTGCAACAAATCCAACCAAACCTGATGCACATCCCAGCTGTAGTGAACGACCAGCATCAGTTTGCCCCCCTACGTCCTAATAAGCCTTATGTTGCCCCTTTCATGCCCCAGACCTTTCCAATGCCTTATCCTCCTCAACATGCTATGTCTTCTCAGTATCCATCATCCAACCCACCCTCTGGCCAGGTGCAGTGGGACCCCCCACTACCAGTCTCCGAAGTGCAGCCGCCACTGGGGCCGACATCGCCGATGATGGGATCGACATCGCAGCCGATGATGGGACCGACATCGCAGCCGCTGAATCCGACATGGCAGCCGCTGGGTCCGACACCGCAGCCACTGGGTCCGACGCTACAGCGACTGGGTACTACATCGCAGATGGTGATACCAGCAATGCAGCCATTCGGACTGGCAACGCAGCAACACGGGCAATTCCAGTCATCGCTGAGGGGGCCACCAACTGTGATGCCGGGAGCTACCCTGATGCCTGATCTGCGGGCACCTGCAGGTTTGTATTAGTGACTCTTAGAATAGTGTGGACATGACCTGTGTTCATACTGAACTTCAGTGTGTGCCAATCAAGCCGACACACAGTGAGTCCTTAAAGACAATTTACTTCTCAACGAAGGACACTAAACTGGTGAATGCTGAACGTCACGAATCGCGCAAGAGAGGTCACCGCACCGAAATGGGCTGATGGTGAGAGCGTACTTGCAGCGTGAAGGAAGGAGATGACTAGAAGCATGGGAATAGCTCTGAAGCTACGTCACCAGTCGACGGTTGGAAAGTGAATGAACAGTCAGAGCTTGCAAAGAACATTATGTTTAATTGAATAGTTCATAGGCAGGTTGAAATAATATGTTAATAAGATTTTAAGATTCCTGACCAGTAGCAGGGATGAGTCTAGATGAAGAAGCACTGCGCAGTGTATTAAGAAAGGAGATAACTTTTGTAGCATAAGACAACTGATATTTATGTTGTACAAAAGCGTTTCTCACAAGACATGACTCATTCATTGCGTTATAATTGTTTTATTGGAGATGTGATTCTCTTTCTATCAAGCTAGTATTAAAGGTCTATAGATCTGAGTTGGAACCGTATACACTCTGACTTAGTTACTAGTATTGGTAGATTTATATAGAATGATTGTAATAAATTATTACACAGATGTAACAAGTGGTAGGATTTCAGTGATATAGGTTGGATTGATATCCAGATTTTTTTTGCTTTTGTTTGGTTATGATATTGTTAGATATCAAGCGGACATTTATTTTTTTTGGAGGGGGAAGGTGTTATACCCCTATTAGAATAGTCCCATGTTATAATATAGCCATATATTGGAAAATACAGAATAAACCCAATATAGCTCTGTATTGGAATATAGCATGTATACTATGGTTCATGAATAAATGTCCACTCCATTTTATTAGTTTAATCCCCACCCCCTAGCCCCAACCCTTTCTTTGTCAAGTAAGTTTATGTGAGCTTGATGCTCCCAGTAAGGACAAAGAAGATCTGCACTGGACCAAACGCTATAGGATTAATTCCCCTAGCCTTTGTATAGAGTACCAGCAGAAATATGATAACCTGGAGATAAAGAGCAGGAACTGGTCAGCAAGTGTTTCCATGTGCCATTCTGAATCTTGATTGCGCACGAAGAACACCTGTACTGAACTGTTTCTCCCCGTATCATTATTTCCAGGTAAGACAACATTATTTCTATCTTTGTATCATTATATCATTATAAATTGTATACATTGTATGTTATGATGTGAAGGTGACTATATTTAAGTTCAATCATACACTTTGTTAAATGAACGATATAAACTAGTAGTAGTAGAGTTTGTGAGACTAATTGAGTGCGAGAGAAGAGTTTGTGAAAAGCTATAGTTACTCTATAACTTGGTGAATATTGAGAATATTCTATTGTTAAGTTTATTATGTTAGTAATAATTATATATTGAATAATTATTAACATCTGACGTATGAAGTAAGTATAGAGAAACACAAGTTTCGAATAAGTAAGTTATAAGTTATATACTGTTACATGAAGAGATATAGCCTGATTTGCTAACAGCTTGTGAGCAGTGAAGATTAACTTTGAGAGTTCGATGTGAACGGTACTTATAATACTTATACTGTGTGTTCCCCCAAACGTATGATTGTGTGTGTGGAACAAGCCAAACCATTTGTACATAGTTTGTGTAGATTAGACTTGTATATAAGCTGCTTTAATCTATGATATGAAATGGGTTAAGTAACTCCAGTCGCTCAAAGAAGAGGATATTGGATTAAAAGAGAGATATTCAGGGATTTATATACAAAGGTACCTGTGGGTTGTCTTCCTTACTTTATTAAGGAAATACCCAGAGTGTAGTCTTTGAGATTAGACCCATATAGTATATTCTTTTGTATTATAATATAGACTAAATGTACACAATGCTAGTTTAGCTTAGGATAGTAATTTAAAGTGTCTGGAATATAGAATAACTACGTAGGTTGGTAGTTGTGTTTGTGGAGGATGGTTTATTTACCTTCTTGGAAGAAACTACCTCTAAAAAGGGAAGTTTATATGAATTCTTGGTATAAGAATGCTTTCGATAGTTCAATTTTGGTCTCATTATTATTCCTCAATTTACTAGGGAAAAGGAATTCTTGTTAATTTATATATCCGTTATAAATTCAAGTAGCCATTTTGATGTTTGGATTAAAGTGCCATGGTTTAGTGATTGAATATATCATACTGAAGGCTTAACATTATTTTATAAAGTTAATATCCGGTTCTATTTAATAAGATAATATTAAATATATTATCTGGCACTTGATTATTATATATAGTTTCTGGATAATTATTATTGCGTTAGATTAGTTAATCATGTTAAATTAATACTAATCTAACTATAACTATTATAATACTGAGTCTTTTAAAACACATTTGTTTATGAATTGATCGATAAGTTGAAGTAGTATTGATTTAGTAAGCGCCAAGCGGTTTAAATGAATATGTTAGACTTTAATATAAACATGATGCATGTTTATGGAAATTAGGCTAGAGTGTATAGTTGTATATAACGTATCTTGTAACTTGTTAATGTATATAGCACATTCATTGTTAGCATTTAGTCACTTTAGAAAGAAACACACTTAAGGATGAAATGATTAAGAAGTGTGATGTACGAGATGTGTGGTATTGATGGTGATGGTTATATATCAATTATGATAACTATATGGAAACATAATTTTGAGAGTGTTTACTCATACGATATTGTTATTGTATTATGATTTTTATTATTGACTGACATTTATTATTGAGATAATAAATGTGCCATTCGGAATCTTGATTGCGCACGAAGAACACCTGTACTGAACTGTTTCTCCCCGTATCATTATTTCCAGATTTAGGATTCTTGTTAGTTTTTAACAAGCAACCATCCCTACACACCATAGGGGTGTAACATGAAGATGAGGGTACTTTTATATTAATTAAGTTTAGGGGACATCACTATATAACATCCCTTTACTTTGGAAAATGAGGCACTCATTCCTTATTGATGAAATAAGAAACAAAAACCCAATTAATTGTATGTAAGCGAAACATGAAATTATCGTCCCAATTCCTTTTAAATCTCTCTCTCTCTCTCTCGCACACACATCTACAAATTAACTACATGGAAATCATTAATATTCTAAATCTGCTACTCAAAAGCAACAATAGCTATGAGTATAAATTCGTATTATACCTAGATGCAATACGTATAACGACAAATGTAATAGCTAATACAAACCTAATCTTAAAACATTGAGTAAACCATTCAATGAGCAAATCAAATCCAAACATATCATTGACTCTCTATCAATTCGCTATATTTTTGTTAAAAAAATAAACTAGTGTAGACTTATACATATTATTATGAACATTCAAGCAGACTTATATATGCACTGTTCACTATAACAAATTATAACTTCAATACTATAGTGTGCAGACTTTTGCACTTATATCAAGAATATGAAGAAATCTTAACACAACATTATTCAAGTTTGTGCAATCAACTTATCAAAATCCTACGGCATGTAATAAACTTCTAAATCAATCCATATGATAAACAGATACGAACGATTGTATAGAAACAAAATAACCATAATAGCTTTAACATCCCTAAATGAAAGTAATACCTAATTTCCATAAGTATATAAATTATATAATCATCTTTTAGCCTTTGTATGCAACTTTGCAAGGGTTACATACATTGTGAATACAATATGCAACTTGGCTAGGTTACATATATTATAAATACAATATATAAGTGCAACTTGGCTAGGGTTACATAAATTGTAAATACAGTATATAAATGAAAGCAAAGGGAGCGCTAAATGAGGGTAATACCTAATTTCCATAAATACCTGTATATCAATTGTATATCAATTGTATGCAACTTCTTAGGGTTCCATAAATTGTGAATACAGTCAATAAATGCAACTTCGCTAGGGTTACATAAATTGTGAATACAGTATATATTTAGATAAAAACAACGGGTGCGCTCAAGGCGATGAAAGTATGTCCACCCTGGTCATTTTGAACCCATTGAAAACCTATTTTTTGACTATTTTTTGGCTATTTTTCCACTAAATGGATGATTTTTGGACTATTTTTCAAAAAATAGTATAAAAATAGCCTTTTTTAAACTTTTTTTTTTAAATAGTAAAAAAATAGGCTATTTTTTTACTATTTTCAAAAAATAGCAAAAAATAGGCTATTTTTTCACTATTTTTCAAACTTTAAAATCACATCAACATCAACTATTTTTTGGCTATTTTTTTCACTCTGAATTCCACATCAACTATTTTTTGGCTATTTTTTTCACTTTGTTAAAACAATCAACTATTTATTTCCTATTTTCCCCTTTGTAATTAAAACAATGTACACAAACACACATACAAAAAAACACGCACATACGCACACAAACAAACAAACATACGCACATACACACACACGTACACACAGTCACACACACACATACAAACAAACATACGCACACACATACATGCACACAGACACACACACACAAGCACACATACATACATGCACGCACACATGCATATACAGACGTACAGACAAACACACACACTTGCGTACACGTACGGACACATAGGTACAGACACAGCATACATACATACATACATGTACATGCATGCACACATACACAAACGTGCACGCACAGTATGCGTGCTCTCTCTCTCTCACACACACACACACACACACACACGCACGCACGCACGCACGCACACACACACACACACACACACACACACACACACACACACATACTTATGCGCACACATGCAGACAGCTGCAACATTTGTACATCATAATATACAGTCAAACATGTGCATAGTGGCCACCCAGGGAGACAAGAAAAGTGGCCACTGTAGACAGGTGACCTCTATAGACCGGTTCCACTACACTGTTTTTCCTCTGGCGGGAATTAATTTGGTGGCCACTATAGGCAGGTTTGACTGTATCATGTGTACAAATTGAAATACAGAAAGACAAAAAAAACATGGCCATCTCTCATTGGTTAGTTTCTGTCAAGTGATATCCCATCATGCAATATTCACAGCCATTTTGTTTTGAGGGAATGCATGCCAACTAGCTGTTACTCCTCATTTTTGGTGATAATTTTGCAGTTTGGGTGAGAAAATGGTGCTTTTTAATAATATTCATTGCATGCAGCATGCACTAACTATTGTTCATTACTAATTTACTGATATTTACTTCCCTAATCAACACTAACTATCAAATTACCAGAGAATTGCTACTAGTGAAATCAGACCACATGGCTGGCAATCTGGCATGCAGTCCCATCTATTCAAATTTGTGTTTGCTCACATAATTTTTGATGGGGTACGTAAAATACACTCTTCTGCTTATATGCATGTGCATATTATTTTGATTTCCTTATAGAGCTAGCTAGTTTCAACAAATAAGCCAGTGATAATTATCACTGGCTTATTTGTTGAAACTAGCTAGCTCTATTCAGAAAAACAATTATACTCATCAAATTTGGATTAAATCAATTTAACTATTTGTTGGCTATTTGGGGCTAAGTCGTCTGTTATTCAAGTCAAACAGCTTAATAAAAAATGCAAACATGTGCATGATCTAGGTCTATGTTTTTCCTCATTCAAATAGCTTAAATAATTCATGACACAAACGTAGCAAAGTGTAATTATAGTGTGTTACTTTGAATGAACATTGAAAGACAATTTCAAAATATAGTTTCAAGAAAAATAGCCAAACAATCGTTTTTCAATAATTTGTCTGAAAAAATAGCCATAAAATCTATTTTTAGGCTATTTTTCTCCTTCAAAAATAGTTTAAAAATAGCCAAAAAATAGCCTTAAAATCTATTTTTCCCTATTTTCTTCAGAAAAATAGCCAAAAAATACATTTTAGTTATATTGATTTCGCGTTTCAAATATCGATAGTAAAAATAGGTTATTTTGCTATTTTTTCGTACTATTTTAAAACTATTTTTATACTATTTTTATACTATTTTTTAAAATAAAAATAGCAAGGACTATTTTTGGGCTATTTTTTAGCTATTTTTTGGCTATTTTTTTTCAAGCAGGGCATGCATACATGCTCATCAAGAAATGAGTCGATGAAGCAAGGGCATGGAAATGTAGTACCATCAAACACCTTTCCCATTAAATTCGATCACAAAAAATAAGGCTAAAAGGGATTAAACTCGAACAGATACATTCAAATCTGCTAGTCAAAAGCAACGTAATGATTATTAAGTCTCACAAACACGAATGTAATACCTATAATACTCAATAAAAATGACTTATGTAAGCTCCCCTTATTCTAACAACAAACAACACAAAAACATGTATAATAATTAATATGCACATGGCTTGTTCAGTACCAAATCACAACTGAGACATTCTTCATTTAATTTATGAAGTTTACTAATCTATGTCAGTTTTTAAATTTGTCAAACTGCGTTTGATTACTGCATCTATAACCGATTGCACAGTTAAATATCAAAATGTTTAAACTATCCATTCATTTTTGTTTTACCAATACTGCAGACACACTCTTCATTTAAGAAGTGAACTGATTTTTCTGTCAGTTTTAATATCGTCATACTGCGACTGATAACTGTATCTATAACCATGGGCGCACACTTAGATATTAAATTCATTAAACGTTTCACCCAATTTTAAAGTAAAGTCAAGACAAACATGAAAGAAAAAATAGAATCAAAATAAAACACAATCACACAAATTTACGGTCCATCTTTTAACTGCAGAAATGTTTACAAAAGCCACAAACAGTGATAAGCCAATTAATAGTCATAGACTAGCTTGTGATATTACCATTTAATCACAAGTTATATTGCTCACCTTTCAACTGCAAACTGTCAGGATTACGAAAGCCCTGTGCAATTGATCTAGTCTTAGACCAGCTTATAGGGTGGTGATGTATTTATTAAAATACTGATTCCTGTATCATCTTTAGCTTCATTCTCCTTTTCAATAAATTTAATTAAATTTAATTTAATTAAATTTGCCCAAAATGCCCTTCTTGGCTACAACCCCATCTCACCAAGAATTATTTCAGCGAGATTTGAAGTACAGACGGGATCACTGACTGTAATACAGGTCTACGCTCCAAACACAGCCAACAGTGAAGAGGAACTTGAAGAATTCTACAACCTACTACAAGCAACGATAGAGAAACCCAGCAAACACAAAACGTTTACAGAACGTTTACAAAACGTTTTTATTAGGTTCCATGGGTCTTTGTCTTTAATGAACGTTTACAGAACGTTCTTAAAACGTTTCTATTAGGTTCCATAGGTCTTCGTCTTTAATGAACGTTTACAGAACGTTCTTAAAACGTTTTTATTAGGTTCCATAGGTCTTCGTCTTTAATGAACGTTTACAGAACGTTCTTAAAACGTTCTGTTGGTCCTTGCACTTAAAAAGCAAATACATGAAAGGTTTTTTATTGGTTTTTCTAACGTTTAAACAACGTTCTAAAAACGTCCATTTGGAACGTTCTAAAAACGTTTTCAACCTTCCACAAATAAACGTTTTAAAACGTTTTCACAGAACGTCCAAATAACCAACTTTGAACCTGTTTAGAACGTTCAGAAAACGTCCAATTGTTACTTGGGAAGCTCCAAGAAAAGACATTCTTATAGTAATGGGTGACCTAAATGCAAAGGTAGGATCAGACTTCAAGCAATGGAACCAGGTCATAGGTCAATATGGACTTGGGGAGGCCAATCCCAGGGGAGAAAAGCTTCTTAATTTCTGTGCAGCAAATTACCTGATCATCACTAACACGCTATATAAACAAAGCAAAGGAAGCCGCCAGTGGACATGGGAATCACCAGACCAAAACACTCATAATAAAATCGATTTCATTATGATCAACAAAAAGTGGAAAAACTCGATTAGTAACGCTAGAAGCTTTCCAAGTGCTGATGTAGGATCGGACCACCAGCTAATTATAACCAACCTACGTCTCAAACTCAAGGCGAAACCAAAACCACAGTACCTGAAGAGGTATGACGTCTTTAGACTAAAAGACCCTAAAACCAGAGCAGACTATGAAATTGAAATAGGTGGAAAGTTTGGCCCTCTGCTAGGAGAAGATGACACAGACGTGGAGAGCCTATGGAAAGAAGTAAAAACGGCCTTCAATGAAACCTCAAAGGAAGTACTGCGATACAAAAAAGACCAAACAACAAGAACCCTGGATAAGTGAGGAAGTTCTCCGACTGAGTGATGAGAGAAAGAAAGCTAAACAAGATAAACAAAAAGACCCAAACAAAAGACCAAGATACAACTTCCTTAGCAGAGAAATACAAAGAAAAACAAAACGCTGCAGGGATAAATGGATACGAGATTTATGCAAAAAAGTGGAAACCTCACACCAGGCTACCAAATCCAAGGAAGTCTACACAACAATTAAACAAATCACCAAGAAATCCACCATTAGAATGCAGGCAGTGAAAAGTAAAGATGGAGAAATTCTAACCGAGATGAAAGACGTTAAAGAGAGATGGAAAGAAAGCTTTGAAGAACTGTACAACAACCAGAACCCAACAAATGAAGAAGCTACCAACATACCACAGATGGCTAGCCTCGATCCAGTCCCAGACATTCTGCGAGACGAAGTCGAATATGCTGTCCGGAAACTCACAGAAGGGAAAGCACCTGGATTTGACAGCATCACAGGAGAGGAACTCAAAGCGGAAGTGCTGTCCGAAGCACAAGCTGGATTCCGTCCAGAACGCTCCACCATGGACCAACTGTTCACTTTGAGACAACTGATGGAAAAGCGCCTTGAAAGAAATCACAGTCTCCTATGCTGCTACATCGATTACGAAAAGGCATTTGACTCAGTCTGGCATGAAGGTCTATGGAAAGCGATGAAGTTCTTTGGATTTCCTTCTAAATACATAAACCTACTACAAGCACTCTACCAACAATCAAACAGCGCAGTCAGAGTGAATGGTGAACTGACCGACTGGTTTAAAACCACAGTTCGTGTACGCCAAGGATGTGTCCTGTCCCCACAACTTTTTAACATCCTACTCGAAGCTGTGAGACTCTATGCAATACACGACACCACGATCGGCGTAAACGTACAGGGGCAGCTGATATATGTGCTGATATATTGTCCTTATAGCTGACAACGATAGAGATCTTCAAACATTAGTTGACCTAGTACATCAAAGCAGCACAAACTTTGGACTGAAAATAAACATTACCAAAACAGAAGTACAAGCAATAAGTAAACGGCCTCAACTACTGCATATACACATTGGAGGAGAACAACTCAAACAGGCAGAAAAGTTCACTTACCTGGGAGGAACAATTAGCCAGACAGGATCGTGCTCGGAAGAGGTACAGCACCGCATTGGAAAAGCAATGGGAGCATTCCAAGCACTCAACAAAATCTGGGCATCAAAAGATATACGCTGCTCAACAAAGGTAGAACTATACAAAGTCCTGGTGTTGGCGATCCTGTTATATGGTGCAGAAACATGGACACTAAAGAAGGTCGATGAGAACAGACTTCACACTTTTGAGATGGCATGCCTCAGGCGAATCATTGGTGTGACCAGACTCGACAGGATGAGAAACACACAAATACGAACACAACTGAACATGGAAGAAACCATCATCAACAGGGTTGCCACAAAAAGACTGAGATACTTTGGTCATATCAGCAAAATGAATCCAAAAAGATATCCCCACATCCTTCTCAACGGAAATGTACACGGCAAACGCCCAAGGGGAAGACCACCTAAGAGATGGATGGACTGTGTCAAGGCAGACTGTAACAACAGACAAATTGACTCCCTGACTAAAGCCACCAGAATGACAGGAGATAGGAAGATGTGGCAAGGCATTGTGAAGCAGAAGCCATCATACATCCCAGCGATGGTATGGACGGCTTAAGTCAAGTCAAATTTAATTATTTGTACAACCAACTTAAACAAATTTATTGTATTATATTAATCTTCCTAGTCGGCATTAATAATGGTTGTCCAAATAGTATTTCATTTGTCTTGTTGGTCTGTGGTCGTTTTGGTCAAGGTCGCGATCAACAGACAAGCAAATTTCTATAGTAACACATATAAATACTGATGAATCAATATGAAATAGAAAGTTAGAATAACAGCTAAAACAACTAAGAACTAAATTATACTGACACACAAACTAAATTAAAACAATGCAAACTACAAACATATTGTGAATAATATATCTACCAAAAATTACAGATAATGGAAGTATTACCAAGTAAACACAATTATAGTAACAAAACTGTTCTCTCTTACACTCACTCACATATTGGAACAACAAAATGTTTCACTTACCGATTTCTTCTACATGGTTTGGGAAATATCTACAGGGTCAAGTTGATTACAGTTCAATACGAATGATGACCGACAGTCGTCATCGTTTTGTGTTGTCTGCATTGCCGCATATCTTTGTTTCCCGGTGATGTCCAGGATGACGATGTTGCGGTCCCTGAGGTCGTACTCGAAGTTGTCCTCGATGTCGTCCTGGCCGCGATGTTGTCTGCGATTTATGCGATGTCCACGATATCAGCAGCATCGTTGACATCAATTTAATGGTCGTCGTTGTCGTCGTCTTCATCATCGTCGTCGGCATCGCCGTCATCGTCTTCGTCACCATCGTCATCTCCTCCAGCTCCGGTTGTCAGGCTGTCAAAGGCATTGTCCATGCTGCCGCAGGCATCGATGCATTTTTCGATCATGGATGCTGTCCAGCCAAATGAGTTTTGCTGTCTACACAATAGTTGTATCAATTGCAAAACGGCTTCCTCGTTCAATCTGCAATTCCACTTTAAATTGTTCAACCATTTCAAGTCGATTCCGTTTAGCAGTTTATTGAAGATATAGGCTGTTATAAATGTGTTCCTCATCGGCATGTGAGATTAAGCCGATTCAATCATTGGTGGTCGTCCACGAACGAAGAAGAGCATAACTATATAGTAGAACAAGAGTCTACAAAACCAGGTTCTACACCATGTTGTGTTGGGATCGGGTAGTATTATTAGCGGTAGGAGAGGTACATAAATGAAGAGCAAGGAGTCAAATAATTTCGGAGAAGAATCTGAGTATTTATTATCTCCAAACTTTGGAGAATCAAAGCAGTTACATGATATATACAGTTCCAGATATATACAAGATGAAGAGAGAGCTAGCTAAAAGATGGTCTTGATCTGATGGTGATCAAAACTCAACTCCCTCCAGAAAGCTAAAACATCTTGTATGTATGCAGAAGGATACAAGTACATGTATAGATTATGAGGGTAGGTAACATTGTATCAAATGAAAAAAGAAATGAGTGAGGGCCGCCAGAACAAAGGTATAAACTGGGGCCGCCAAGACAAAGGTATAAACTGGGGCCGCCAAGACAATAGACCGCTTGGTCAAGGCGCTGGTTTTATGACAGGATGTAAACATAATAAAAGTTGGTCTTTCCTAGAATGGGATTAGAATGAATGCACTTGGTCTTTAAGTGGGAAAGGATTATGGCTTACAAGTGAAACTCAAACTAGGCACATGAAGATGAGGGTACTTTTATATAAATTACGTTTAGGAGACATCACTATATAACATGATATTTAGAGAAAGTAGATTTAGCGCCTTTAGGTTCTTCATAACGTGTGTGTGTGTGTGTGTGTGTGTGTGTGTGTGTGCGTGCGTGTGCGTGTGCGCGCGCGTGTGTGTGTCAGAGCCGTATATATATACGGCTCTGGTGTGTGTGTGTCTGTGTGTGTTTGTGTGATTGTGCGTGCGTGTGTATGTGTATGTTTGTATAACTATTAAGCTAATTTACGTGAAAAAGGGGTCAGTCAATTTGTCAACATCTCAAATTCAACTGAACAAGGTAGACATTATTGATTACAAGTTTATAACTAGATAATCACTAAATTAAGACCGTTTGTATGAGGCATTTCATGTTTAATTCGTTCTTGTTTGTGTTTATACAGTCTGTATTAATTAGGC
>JBAMJV010000272.1:0-118549 GCA_037951105.1 Echinarachnius parma | reverse complement strand
CCCTTTGGAAAACGTCGACGACGCCGTATAGCTGAAAATAATACCCTTTCGACGCTTTTGTGGACGCGGGTGTAGCCTTTGTCAAGGCCCCCGCGAGAACACCCAACCGAGCGCGAAGCCCCCGCGAGAATATAGACCCGAGCGCAGCGAGGCAACTAGCCAATGGCAACTAGCCAATCTACAGTAGCTGTAATTGTACAAGCGGGATCACAGCTCGTAATGTATGATCGATCTCCCAGCCCATATAGAGCCTTGATTAAAGGCTAACGCGGGTGCAGCTCCATCATGTTGGGCGCCCGTTGGGGGTAACCCCCCCCCCCGCCCCCCCCCCCCCCCCCCCCCCCCCCCCCCCCGGGGGGATCAAAGTTGTGCCACTGATGAGAATTCGGGCCATAGAGACGTATTTTATACAATTAACTCCATTTTTGTACAATAAGTATTTAAGTATGTTTAAAATAATTATTTTCATTATCAACCACCGTTGTATAATTTTCTAGATGCAGAGCCTGCTTTTTGTTTTCTATAGATAGCTCGCGCTCTAGCTCTAGCTTTGTATTAAATGTATAGCGCCATCTACGTTAGCATAGTGTAACTATATATAGCAGCATATTTTCGCCGCAAAGTCAAATTTTCCAAGATGTCTTACCGAGACTTGAGAAGTAAGTATACATTTTAAAGAATAGAAGAATAAACCATTTATTTAACTAACACTAACATGTCGCTGATATTCTGAGATACATTGTAGTGTGAATTGTATGCAGTATTATCGTGATGTTGGTTGGTAATCTTGCACTGTTTTTGATGATAATATTCGTAAACATAAGCGCTGTTGCATCAGTGATGCGAGTTCTTCTGACCCCGTAACTGCCGGGTGGCTGGTTGCCAGGCTAATGCCTAGATAGGCGCTAGCCAACAATCGTCTCGCCACGGAGCAGTCGTCCATTCCCAAATTGGCACAAGACACACATGTACAAAGTAAATGGTCCAATCAGTTGGACCATCTACACGCAATATATGCTAATACGCTGGAGATAAGCTAGATCGACAAATCTATCGCTTTCATCATTCATGGCCTTTTTGACATTATTATTGTTATTTTCACTGTCGGCATTAGCTAGAATGCCGACAGTGAAAATAACAATAATATAATAATGTCAAAAAGGCCACGAAAGCGATAGATTTGTCGATCTAGAGATAAGCATACTGCCCATTCGCACACTGTACTGTTCAACAGTTTGGGCCACCAAAATCGTTTGGGCCACCAAAATCTAAACTAAAGTAATAATTTGTTATTGAATATTGGTCCGACATCAATTACCGAGATGATGAGTGCATTGGCCACCCTCGCCCATAGGCCATACCTGTTCTGTCATGTATAAAATACTTTGTATGTTACTCATGACACCACACACTACGTGGTACCATTGTTCTATAACCGCTAGCGTCCGGTCGTAACCATTAACAACTCATTGTCAACTGGCCTACTGCTGGGTCAAAGTGAATTCGCCAACACTCCTCGCACAATCAATTACCCCACCGAGAGAAAAAAATAACGCACTACGGCAATGTGATTCTGTGTATGCTATACGCAAACGATATAGGTGGTACTGCTGGTGCCCTCGCCTCATCTCCATGGATAACTACAGCTAGTTCAGAGCTCCAATCTTTGCTCTGTGGCTGTCATTGGCTATTCGAGTCGTGATTCTCAGTTTGTGAATACTGGGGCGGGTTTCAAAGTCTGTAATTTAAAAGTTTGCTCACCTTGACTTTGTTTATCTTTGCAGACTTCACTGCAGACTACCCATGAATCATGTTCACCAAAGAGAACTTCAGAGCTCCAAACTTTGCTCTGCGGCTGTGATTGGCTATTCATGGTTCTCAGCTTAATGATCAGTGTCTAAATATTCATACCAGGCCAGGGTCAGGGTTCAATGTCTTTTAAAGGGATCTAGTAACTTTGTTGACATGTGCAAAAAGTGATGAAGGGTTGATGCAATGTATAGTTTTGTTATCTCACATGTCCACAGGGTATTGTGTGAAAATTTCAAGTCAAATGGACATTGCATGGCCAAGTTATGAGCGAAAATGCAAAGTGATATTGGGTGATATTCACTAACTCACTGCATTCACTTTGTACAGGGATGAAAAACTCGCCCGGAGTTTTTCTTATCTGAATACTTCAATCGTACATATCTTTGTAACGAAAGGGAAATTTGAAAAACCGAAACCTGTCCCATGATTTTATTGTTAATGCGAATACAACAAGTTATGAGGGAACCGCTAGAACGAAAATTTTATTTTGAGGATTTGGACAATGTTACTAAGTCCCTTTAAAAGTCTTTAAAATGTAAAAGTCATGACTTTGTTTATCTTTGCAGACTTCACTGAGATGATGAGGGCGTTGGGCTACCCTCGCCTCATCTCCATGGAGAACTTCAGAGCTCCGAACTTTGCTCTTGTTGCAGAGGTTCTCGTCTGGTTGGTCAAGAGGTAAAGGTTACTTCAATTGTAATGATTAAAATTAATACTTTCAATGAATTTGTTTCACAATGCTATTTCGGTTAAAGGTATTGACAATTAACTAAGTCCAATTAAAAAAACAAAAACACTTGGAGCTTCCAGATTGCTAAACCTTGTTGTTGGGGTTAATATTATGGTATTAGAAGAATTAAATATGTTTTAATTTTGAAAATATCTCCCTTTATTATTATGTAGATATTTATGATTGATTTGAAAAGTGTTCGGAATGCTTTAATTAATAGACAATAAGTGATAAAATCTGACATAAATTTTCACTTTTTTCCCTAGATGACTGAATTAGTCTCAAATATGAATTACTTTTGGAAAAGTTAATGGGGTGCAGTTTTGCTTTGCCTGTTTGTTTTGCAATTTTCTATTTGTTTTTCTTTGAAAAAGATTATTTTATAGACATTGAGGTCTGTTCAATTTTTCTCATTCTCATTTTGTTTTCTGTACCGTAAATCGGGGTGACTTTGGCCGCCGAGGTGACTTTTGTCACTTTTTGAGATGAATGTATTTTCATCAAGCATCACTTTTTAGAACAATTTTCTCATTGTTTAAAATGAATTCCTAGGGTAATGTATAGAATCAGAAATTAGTTCTATAGAGTGAGACTTGATGAAAATATGTCCTTCTCAAAAAGTGGTCGAAGTCAACCCGGTGGCCAAAGTGGCAGGGAACAATTTACCTCCTCAAATTTGATTAGCACTTTTAACCGATGGATAAATATTTCAAATGAAATTCTGTACACTTCTATGGTAGAAAACTGCTATACAAAAGATATTTTGTATAGCAGTCATATTAAAAATGCATAGCAAATTGCGATACGATACCAGGAAAATTATTCCCTGAGTGGTATTCTATTTCATAGTGAAAGTCAAGTATCAAAATTATTTTGTAATTAATAATGTTATAAAAAGGGAGAAACTTGATTGAAAAAAATTTAGGGTTGCCACCACACAACACTACATTGTAATGCTGCGCTATACGGGAACAATGTGGGACAGTACAACAAAAGTTTGTCAAAATTTCACACAAAATTCTTATCTTAAATTCAACAAAATCAATCATGACTGGCCCTAAAAATGATACAAGTGTTATATGAACTTACCAAAATGGTCCAAATTATTCTTCAAATGTCGAAAAAAATGGAAAATCTGCAGTTTTGGAAAATAAAAAGACTGAGAAAATCTCAGTCGTGATCCCTCTCGAAAGTGTTGCTGCTATCTGGATGACTGTCATGTATTTCCCGCAAGCTTCCCACACCACACGTGTTACCGTATCCGAATTCTGACACGGCGTATCCGAATTCTGATACGGCGTATCCGAAATCGGATACGGCGGGCATGCTTGCAGATCGCGAGTTGGCTTGTTTTGGACAATAATAAGCGGCCTCCGCATGTTGCGGGCGGGCTTTCTTTGTTTACGATGGGACATCGAGCAGGAAGAGAAAGAAATGGAACTTATATGACGATTTTTGTAAGTATGACTTATCATTTTGAAAATGAAATTTTGTACAATAAATCATAAAATCAGCTTCAATCTAGGTATGCAATTTTTTACTTTAGATATGCTGTTCTTTTCTCTCTGTTTATAGTTCAAATTGTGTCCCGTAGATTTTTACCACTGTGAGCAGTAAATGGTCCTATCAGGACCATTTACAATACATTGTAGATGTGGTTGCCACCTTGTATTTTGTTTGATGTTGATAATTGGTGAGACACATTTTCACTCTAAGTATGCAAGATTTTGAATATTTGGTTTGTTGATTAACTTGTATTCACTTGTGGCCCATTCAGGCAATCAGATTAATATTTCTTAAATGTAAGTGGCTCAAAACCTGAATCTGGTGGCCTAAGAAAGGAGTCTGTTTTAAGTTTTAAAATTATTGCCCCTGGCCCAGCGGGGCCTGTATCACATACATGTGGGGTTTAGTGAACAATTGTTACATTAATTTGTCTTCATTTGTTTCCGTACATAGGTATGATCCTAACGCTGACGTTCCAACTGACACAGATTCTGAGCAGGATAGGGTCATCTTCATCAAGTCTGTTGCACAGTTCATGGTAAGTGGAATCTACACATGTAACATAAAATTAACTATTAGGTTTACTTTATAACTGCAACTCCATTTATCCATACCCTACATCACAATCTAAAGCCCACATGAAGCTGAACACCAAGAAACTCTATCAGGCCGATGGCTATGTTATTCAAGAACTTCTCAAGGTCAAGTGTTGTTAACGTCTCGAGGGCAGAACCTTTGATTAATATTTCTTTAATTTTTAATTTAACTCCAGGCCACTAAAGCCCACATCAAGCTGAACACCAAGAAACTATATCAGGCCGATGGCTACGCTGTCAAGGAGCTTCTCAAGGTGACCTCTGTTCTCTACAATGCCATGAGGACAAAGGTCGGAGGCGGCGATGCTGATGACGACGATAACACCAGTGCCATGTCCTTTGACATCTCATCAAAGGTGAGCAAGAAATATGCTTATAAATCAATTATAAAACAATAGATACCTAAACAATTAGGAACAATAAAAACAAGTCTGACTTCATAAATACCTGTTCAGGATAAATATACTGAACACTACATGAGAATGAATTTGTGATTTACACCATCTATATAAGAGGTGCGATCAATTAAAGATCCTAGATTGAAAGAATTGTTATTCATGAATATATTTTATTTATTAAACAAATTGATTTTCATTTTATTTTGTGACCATGTTTTCTTTCCAATTCATATTTTATTGTGCTTCCTATTTGAAATTTTGAATGTATTTTATGATTTGAGCTGAATAGTATTCTGTCAAACTCTATATCACTATAATTTTAGATCCAAGACTTGAAGGCATCCAGGCAACTCGCTTCAGAAATCACGTCCAAAGGAGCCAGCCTCTATGATCTGCTGGGCAAGGAAGTGGAATTAAGAGTGAGTGTGATTATTTGATAAATTTATATTCTTCTGAAGTTGTATCTCTTGTTCTAAACAAACGATCTATCAGTATGTTTGGTCAGAATTCAGTATTTAAAGCTTCAGAAATCACGTCCAAAGGAGCCAGCCTCTATGATCTGCTGGGCAAGGAAGTGGAATTAAGAGTGAGTGTGATAATTTGATAACTTCATATTCTTTTGAAGTTGTATCTCTTGTTCTAAACAAAAGATCTAGCGATATGTTTGATCAGAATTCAGTATTTAAAGCTTCAGAAATCACGTCCAAAGAACTCAGTCTCTATAGTCTGCTAGGCAAGGAATTGAAATTAAGGGTGATTGTGATAATTTGATAACTTCATATTATTTTGAAGTTGTATCTCTTGTTCTAAACAAGCAATCTAGCAGTATGTGTTTGGTCAGAATTCAGTGTTTAAAGCATCAGAAATCACGTCCAAAGGAGCCAGTCTCTATTATCTGCTGGGCAAGGAAGTTAAAGAGTGAGAATGATAATTAGATTAAATGCTTAAACCGATTTATTACAAATGTGAGATACTAACCTGCTGAAAAAACTTTGGAAATAACACAAAAATTTGTAATCCGTAGGCTGTAACACTATTTTTGTTTGTCTTTACCAGGAAATCCGGACCATGGCCATCAACAAACCTCTTGAGATCAATGAGATTGAGAAGAGTTTACGGGCCAGCATCAAGGCTGTAGAGGTGAGTAAACTCCTACCTATACAATTTTGTTTGAGCTTAAAAATATTTGAAAGGAAAAAGACTTCTTTGACCATTCAGAATGCATGATTTTCGATGCAATCATACTGTCTATTATCTTCAAACATCTTTGTTCTTGATATACAAAATTCTGACCTATACTATTTTGTTTGGGTTTAGACATATTTGAAAGAAAAAAACTTGTGTAACCATTCAGAATGCATGAATTTCAGAGCAATCGTACTGTTCATTATCTTTATTTGAACCCCAACATCCATTTGTTATTTATAAGCCTAGTCTGACCTACACTTTTTTGTTTGGGTTTTAAAA
Source organism: Echinarachnius parma (assembly GCA_037951105.1). Taxonomy (NCBI): domain Eukaryota; kingdom Metazoa; phylum Echinodermata; class Echinoidea; order Clypeasteroida; family Echinarachniidae; genus Echinarachnius; species Echinarachnius parma. The sequence goes on along the minus strand of JBAMJV010000272.1, from coordinate 112,040 downwards.
TATTTGAAAGTATACAAGTTTTGTGACCGTTCAGAATGCATGAATTTTCAATGCAATCGTACTGTTCATTATGTTTACTTGAACCTCCTAAACCCATTTGTTTTTAAAGATAATTAACATATGTATCTTTATTATAAACAAATAATAATATAAAACAAAAATGTTCTGAGAGGTCATCTTTAATACTTATTTCATTATTTTGTCTTTGTAGCAAAATGTTCAGAAGACACAAAAGATGCTTGAGAATGTTGCGTCTGACGAAGCGAACCTCGAGGCGAAGATTGAGAAGAAGAAAGCAGAGCTGGAGCGGAACAACAAGCGTCTAGCAACTCTGCAGTCCGTCAGGCCGGCCTTCATGGACGAGTACGAGAAGCTAGAGGGCGATCTCCAGAAACAATATGAGGTTTGTAGAATGCTTACTTCAATTATATAAGAGTTTCCGGTAATGCCCAGATTCACTACAAACCATGGTTTAAACCATGGTCTACATATGATGACATAAATGGTACCCTGGGGTACCAAACGAATATCCGCCATTTTGTTTAATTATTTATTTATTTTTTAGGGCTGTACCAGGGTATAGCGTGCATACAAGCGCGCGCTGCACTTCATGCACAACGCAATACGGTTGTGCTTTAAGTGGACACAAGATGGCGCTTCACAACGCGGTACCCCGGGGTACAACGGTACCCTGGGGTAACGCGTGTGTCGTCATATATGGAGTGCCATTTGTAAACTGATGGAGAAAGAATGTAAACTCCTTACTTGTTAACAATGTTGATGGTACACATTTACTAAATGCACCAAATAAATGTTTGTCTTCTCAGAAGGTAAAATTTGCTGGTTAGCGAGCACAGTCATATGATCATTAGAAATTAGGAATTGTGTTACTTGTCTACGAGCAGCACTCCATAGATGTAGACCATGGTTTAAACCATGGTTTGTACAAACCTCCTTTGTGAATCCGGGCCACAGAGTTTGAACATTTCATTGCTTATAATTAAAAGTAATAGTGATGATGATTTTACCCCCTGCCGGTAGATGGAGACCAAAACAACAATCATTTCATGAAATAAAATGACATTGCACAAATGCCTTATTTTTTATTACATTAATAAGTGTCACAGGTCAAAGCAATTAGTATATGATATCTCAATAAACGTAGACAATGTGATCATGATCTCCAACATTACTGAGAAACATAGCATCAAGGGGGAGAGAGATAATCTGATAATAATCTCATCACTTTGTGTTCTGTCTCTGCCATACAGGTGTTCATAGAGAGATACAGGAATCTGACGTATCTTGAGCAGCAGCTGGAGGAGTACAGTAGAGCTGAGCAAGACAGATTTGAGGTAAGTTTTATTAGTTGACAGATGATAACTTAAAACAAAATTCACCAGAATATATATTTTGGATTTACTAAAGAACATGTAATGTTCATCATTTCCACATAGTAACTGCTATGTTGATCATCATCAGCAGCAGCACCAATACCAATACCACAACCAACAAAGCACAATGTTCGTACTACTTCCACCTCAATATGATGTTGATTTTGATTCATCCAGAAATCAAATCTATTCAAGTGGACTATTTTTTGATAGAACATTTTGTAAAATTATATCTTGCTATTATATTCTAGGAATCTGAAAACACCCTAAAACAGATGCAGATCCACTTAGGGTAACCTGGTGGGCCTTGTATCCATTCTGTTGGAATGGCAACAAAATCTAGTTTGGATCCAGATGACGTGTTGATGATCTTGGTAATAATTTTTGCTTGCTTTTCTAGGAGTCTGAAAACACCCTATTAAGACTTATACAGATCTGGTTCAAAAGTGAAACTTGGTTGACTCTCTATTGACTCTGTTGTGGGAATGGCAACAAAATCTAGTAGGGAATAGGTTGAAATATTGAAGATTTTGGTAGAGCAGAACCTATTTGGTAATCATTTTCTTGCTTTTCTAGGAGTCTGGTGGGCCACTCTGTGGCTGGAATGTCAACAAAAATCTAGTAAGGTTGAGAATGATGAAGATCTTGGTAATCTTATGTTCTTGCTTTTCTAGGAGTCTGAAAATAACACGGAACAGATAAAGAGCCGGTTACAGGAAACTGGTGGGCCTAGTATATTCCCTGTGGGAATGGCAACGAAATCAAGTCTAGAAGTAGGTTAAGTGTTTAGGATGTTGGTTATTTTATTCAAACCTTTTTCGCTAGAGCAGGTTTGATTGTGTTATTTCTTGCTTTCTAGGAGTCTGAAAACACCCTGAAGCAGATGCAGAGCCAGTAACGGCACCCTTGGGCCCTGTTTTACAGGCAAGATTGGCAGTCTCTATAGCTAGGTGGTCTTTCTAAACAGGTGGTCGCTAGAGAAGGCTTGACTGTATTATTTCTTGCTCTTCTAGGAGTCTGAAAACACCCTGAAGCAGATGCAGAGCCAGTATTACGGCACCCTTGGGCCCTGTTTTACAGGCAAGATTGGCAGTCTCTATAGCTAGGTGGTCTTTCTAAACAGGTGGTCGCTAGAGCAGGCTTGACTGTATTATGTCTTGTTTTTCTAGGAGTCTGAAAACACCCTGAAACAGATGCAGAGCCAGTATTACGGCACCCTTGGGCCCTGTTTTACAGGCAAGATTGGCAGTCTCTATAGCTAGGTGGTCTTTCTAAACAGGTGGTCGCTAGAGCAGGCTTGACTGTATTATGTCTTGTTTTTCTAGGAGTCTGAAAACACCCTGAAGCAGATGCAGAGCCAGTATTACGGCACCCTTGGGCCCTGTTTTACAGGCAAGATTGGCAGTCTCTATAGCTAGGTGGTCTTTCTAAACAGGTGGTCGCTAGAGCAGGCTTGACTGTATTATGTCTTGTTTTTCTAGGAGTCTGAAAACACCCTGAAGCAGATGCAGAGCCGGTTACGGCAGGAGGAGGACAGGATCAAGTTGACCGATGAGATCCTGGGCGATGAGGAGATGAACGGCCTCGACGTGGTGGACGATGCCGAGGAGAGCGAGAGCGAGGACGACGATGACGAGGATGATGATGCGGTGGTGGAGACGACGGCGAAAGGAAAGTTCAGGCAAGGTGAGGATGTCAGAGTTATTTAGGAGGGATACAAACTAAGTGCTTTTAAACACTGTATTAAGTGCTATATCATTGCAATGTATCATTATTATTATACGATACATCAAACAATCATTGTACTTAGATAATTCAAGTGACTATAAAATGCGTACAATTTTGATGTTGAATACCATTTAAAAGATATGATATTTATTTTGTGAAATAAAAATTAAAACAGGTAACAAGACTATTTACTTGGAATCATCATCAGATCTAAAATAAAACTCTTTGAATGTAAAACATATATGTGTAACATGCTATGAACTCATTAATTAATGTGTTTTATGTCTAATTTTGTGAAATGTGTTTGTTGAAATCCCTGACAGCTGCTCCTCAACCACAACAGAAACCAAGAGTCTTCGGCAACATGGGTGCTGATCTCAGTGATGATGTGAGTACAGGGTTCACACAGGGCCTGGACAATCTGGAAAGTCATGGAATTTGACTTTTTTGTGTTTTCCAGGGAAAATTGTAAAATTATCTCATGGGTAATGGAAAGTCACAGAATTTCTTTATATCTGCACTAAAATACAAATCAAATTAAGATTATTCAAACTTTTTTTCTTCATAGAAACGTGGTGAAAAGTCATGGAAAAGTCATGGCATTCTTGCTATAAAGGACATAGAATTTGACTTGAAAATAAGTGTACGAGTATGCCGTTTATCATTTGATCAGTTTATAAAAGATTGCATCAAATGCTAGAAATTTACCTTTTTTACCTTTTGGCCCAATTGGATAAGTACAAATCCAAGATTTTCACATTTGAGTGGCCCAAAACCTGATTGGCCCCAATAAAGAAAAACAGAGATTTTTGTATTTTTTGTTGCCTGTTCAGGCAAGTAGAAATTAGCAATTAATAGCTTTATGAAACTCCCATAGCCTGAAGCTAATGTTTAGTGGTCTTGGTATCAAAATTAAAATGTAAATGGTTTCGTATTTGCCATTGACCTTCATCACAAATTATTTACTTTTATTTATGTTAGGACCTATGATGTCAACATAGTTTTGGTTGTATTTGTAATACTATAATATGTGTGGTCTGTTTAATTTAACTCAAAGGAAAATTAGAACAATTCAATCATTTCCCCTTTTTCTCATAAAATGACTGCATGTATACAGTCTTGTAATTTGTTATCTCTTGTACTAAAATAATAAATCTATTAATATTCTTATCATTTCCTTTCCTATCAGGAGAGTGGGTCTTCAATAGATGATGGCGACAGCATCAGCGTGGATGATGACGATCTCCTTGACGACCAGGATGGCAGTGATGACCTCAAGGTCAACGGTCCGTCAGGCAAGGGAGCAGACGAGGACAGCGATGATGACTTCTAGGTCATGTGACGGTCATGTCTGAAATCTATGAACTTTGAACTCTATGTCCTTTACATTCTAGGTCTTGACTTTTGACCTTTGAACTTTGAACACATTTTCACAGTGCAGGCCTTTGGCCTTTGACCCCCTTGTTCTGTGAACAGATTATTTCAAGAAATAAATGCAATTCAGAGTAGACTAAAGACAGCAATGATGACTTCTAGGTCATGCGACATTCATGTCTGAAATCTTTGAACTCCATGTTCTTTACATTGTAGGTCTTGACTTTTGACCTTTGAACTTTGAACACATTTTTCACAGGGCAGGTCTTTGGCCTTTGACCCCTTGTTCTGTGAACACATTATTTCAATTGATGAAATAACTGCAATTCAGAGCAGATGAAAGACAGCAATGATGACTTCTAGGTCATGCGACATGCATGTCTGAAGCCCATGAACGTTGAACTCCATGTCCTTTACATTGTAGTAAGGTCTTTGACTTTTGACCTTTGAACTTTGAACATGTCCTTTAGATTGTATGTAGGTCTTTGACCTTTGACCTACTTTTTCTGTGAACGCACATTATTTCAATGGAATGAAATTCCATTCAGAGCAGACTAAAGGTCTTTGACCGTTGACCTACTTTTTCTGTGAATGCACATTATTTCAATTGATGAAATTCCATTCAGAGCAGACTAAAGACAGCCATGATGACTTCTAGCTCCTTCTAGGTCATGTGACACTAGTGACTTCTAGGTCATGTGACACTAGTGACTTCTAGGTCATGTGACACTAGTGACTTCTAGGTCATGTGGCACTTGGGACCTCTAGGTCATGTGACACTAGTGACTTCTAGGTCATGTGACATTTCTGACTTCTAGGTCATGTGACACTTGTGACTTTTAGTGATCACTTATAAGTAGTGATACCGATAGAGAACCCTACGACTAGAAGTGACAGGAATGTATTCACTGATCAGTGACAGTAAGCACAAATGCTAGAAATTGGTTTCCCTTTAGCCTCAAACATTCTAAGTCTTGAGCCAGACATGTCTCCATTAAAAAAAAAAGAATTTAAACATTTAAATTGTTTTCACTAAGTTCAGGCTGAAAAGGATCAACTATTTGTTTCAAACGAACTGATTTGACAATACTTTTATTTATTACCAGCGAGTAAAAGGAAATTAATCATGAAAGGCACTATGATTTTCTTCTACTTGATGTATACGTGTTCCAATCAGTTGCGATTATTATAATGGCTTTGTACACCAGTAATGTTCACTATAAGAAAGCATTATACAATCCAGTGAAATGTTTCTAGTTTACCTGTTGTTTACCTTTTCAGTACCGAGTTTGTTCCAAATCTATGTTGAAACACTAAACCGTGATGGTTTATTATACAAATGTTAGCCTAAAATCATGTCTTACAAAATGCATGTATTTGATATTATTTGTTTTTATTCAAGTCATGCATAATTAAAATGCCGTGTGAAATGTTTTGAACCCCCCCCCCCCAAAAAAAAATAAAATAAAGAAAGAAAGAATACACATTTGTAGGCTTTTGAACGCTATCCTTAAGCCTCAGTCTTAGATACTTTTCAAATTATATATCCCAAAACACTAATTTCAAATTTTCATATTTAAATAAAATGTTTGATTTTCAATTTGAAATGGAAAAAGAAGATATTTTCATAGTTGAAGAAGTTTTACCAGTGGTTGGTATGAAATTTGTTGACTTATTGTCCCATGAATCTGATGTAAATGTATGTACTTATTCTCAACATTGTAAATATAAGATTATTAAACTATTGCAAATATATATTAGTATTCATGTGTGTATTCTTTTATCAGACTAAAGAGAGAACTCTCCCTAAGACCAATATTCGTACAGATTTAACCCATCGCACACAGAGTAGTCTTGACCCAATCTGAATGGTATTCAGTTGGATCAACTCAAGTGTGCCTTGCCTTACAACTCGATTCCAGTGTTACTATTCAATGAACTTTCAAATGGAATTAAAACCAACAAACTTAGTGTCATGGGGCATTTCGGGAATATACCAATACTCAAGTGTACCTTTAATGTGTTGCATTTCTGTTGGATATTCTCCACCCTTTTAGTTTAAAATATGTATAACATTTCTTTTCGTGTGCAATTCTTTGCATGTATTGCTGAAATAAAAAGCTGCTGTTTACCATGACGTATCAGGGGCGGATCTAGCTTTTTGCTAAGGGGGGGGGGGGGGGTTTGACCCAATGACGATGCGGATACTGTGTGGGTCTGGACACATGATGGCGTTTTTCTATGGACATCACATTTTCACTTGGCAGCCCAAGGGGGGGGGGGGGGGGGGTTAAACCCCCTAAACCCCCCCCCCCCCCGTAGATCCGCCACTGTGTATACATGCACTGTGCAAATGGATTGCGCGTGAATAGACATGGGGTTTGGCACACACACACACACAACGTTGTTCAAATACTATTTGTTATAAACGGTCCAATGCGTTTAATAATTACAACACTGATCTGGATGAACCTCCTTTTTTTATTGAAATTGAAATGTGCATGCTCCAAACGATGAGAAAACGTCATGGCGAATTGTAAGGATTGTTGAATTAACTCTTTAATATAATATTGTTATGAAGTTTGAGTAGAGCTTTGGATTGGAGAAACCTTTAATGTTGATTCAAAATAATCTCTCGATCATGTCATCTGGATAGGGTAGGCCTTATATTGGAAACGAGTTGGAGGAGGTTATGCTTGAACACCATTGGAAAATGTAAAACAAATTTTAGTTTGATTAATTATGGAGAATAATTTCAAGTTGCAAGCATGTGTTCCATTTCCAACTAGACAGAGTGCACTCAAGGAGTGCATACCTCCGCCAACGCCAGGCGCAGAACACACTTACAGACAAACACGCAAAACAGACGAACACACTAACAGACGAACACACTAACACGTACACTAACAGACGAACACACGAACAAACGGGACCGAAAACATAACCTCGGCGGAGGTAACAAGAACAGAGCACAAATCATAATATACCGTAAGTCAAACACAAACTGTACAACGTATAGTACAAAACAATTTATGATAGTGTACGTTTTATTTTGTCCTTGTATGTACGATAAAGTACTAATATTAAATTGAAATTGTGCGACTGCCATTCAAAAACAAAAAATGTAAAGAAAACACAAGAAATCTAAGACAAGGGGGATTTACATAAGACGGATGAGATATAAAGTGATATTAACTAACTCATTACATTGACTTCGCATCCAAACACTTCAATCAAACATATATCTACACAATTATTTATAACGAAAGATATATTTTGAAAACCAAAACCTGTCCCATGCTTTTATTGGTATATAAGAGATTACAACAAGGTATTATAGTTATAAAGTATTTTGACAATGTTACTATAGCTCCCTTAAATTTTGCCAGAGGTCCAGGGGGCAGAGCCCTGATAATTTGTTACGGTTTATAGTAATTTTGCACTCTCAAGTTGTGGTTTATTGTTTGAATTGATAGATTTTTTTGGTAAATTTAATACAACTCAGACTGACACATAAATATCCGTTAATAAACAATCAAATAAGTTTGAATGTCAGTTTCACGTTTCTTCTTTTCTAATGCATAAATGTTAATATTTTGAAAACTTTGTTTAAACACATACATTACATATAGTAAAATCATAGAATCAACATCCGTACAACATAAACACTCAAATGCAACGATATATCATGTTCATAATGTACTGTGATTCAACTGGAGTTAAACATGCCACTGATATGTGTTAGATATATAATTATGCTTGCAGAAATGAACGTACATGTTATTTAATGATATGTATTGATTTAATATCATAAAGTATGAAACAGTGTAGTCGAATCGAAAATGTAAAATGATAAACTCCATAACATGAACAGTACAGTGTTACACTTTATAATCCGGGCCTATATAATAAAATAGTAAATTAAAGTGTTGCTAAGATATGCATATTTCAAACGAGAGCTACGTAGTCTCGACTATAGGTATGACCCTACACTTACTGCGATATCATAATATTATAAACATTACATGTTAATCATGTACATAAAACCAACCAAGAGTAATTAGTAATGCTATAATATGGATATAGAAAAACAAATGCTATGATCTATAGAGTAGAATTATATATAACAAAAATATTGAAATACTAAATATATATTATATTTAAATACATTTAGAATAAACAATACAAAATTAAGAAAACAAAATAACTATTTATAATATGTTCTCTTTAAACAATTGAATATGAAAGTGATGTTGAGACATATACATGCAGACATTATGATCTAACATTTTAATTATGAAACTTGAAGTAACATTTCAATCAATTTCTAATATTTTAATAAGCAGGTGTATTATATTTTTCTAATATTTTTTTTCTTTTTATCAAGTTGTATAACAAGTGTGTTGAAACCCTATTTAAATACAGTATGCAATGTAGAATTTTTAGTTACACACGTTAACAATGTTCCCTTTCTCATGTCGAAATCAAAATTGTTCATGTGACGTATACGTTGAGAGTTATACAGTATCTTCATCAAGCGCATCAATATTTACATGTATCATGCATTATACAATCTTGCATTTCATTCATGTTAGTTACATGTATGGAATTTGATGTAATATTTATATCAAATAGCAATATTGTCATTTCATTTCATTTTTAATTTTCTACAAAGTATAATATTCATGGAAGTCAATATAAGAAAGATACACCAAGGGATTATTTACAAATGCGAATCAAACCACTATACACATAACTTATGGTTACAATGGAGATCGCTGCTGTAACTCATTTCAAAACGATAATGTGACAGGTTCGATTTAAAGAGATAGTTGAGAATTGGTCAAACTTAACTTAAGTAACCAAAACCTGCACCATTACGGTACAAAGTAATAGTTATAACTTCACCATGCTCGAAAAGTATACACAATTACAAACGACTAAGTAAAACCCCTGTTATCATTCAAAAAGAGCCGTTACAACTAAGAGGGCGCTATTTAAAAAAATCATTGGTTTTAGCCTTTTTTCATACAAAAGTGTGCATTTAATGTTTGTTAAAATAATAATTTAATAGAGATATCATCAACGAATTTTTAAAAACCTATTCTGTTTTTTTTCAAAGTAGTCTTCGAGCATTTTTTGAAATTGTTCTAAAAAGTCTAAATGTGACCTTACACCACAAAACAACCAATAAGTCGGGAAAATTATTTTGCTGCTTTTCATTAAACATTCAAATAGAAGTCATTACCTTTAAAATGGTATATCATTCGTCATATTTGGACTAAGCAAACTCAACATGAACACCGAAGATTTGGAAGATGGCTGAAGCATTTTTAAAATTAAAGCGCTGTATATAAGATCACATTTATTGGATACAAAAATTATATTTAAACATGATTTCTGACGCTCAAAATGTTACATAAGCTAGATTAAGATATGTTTATTCAAAAAATATCAAAATCCTAAATCTCACATTCTGAACAAAATTTGACTATTTCAGCTAATAACAGAGAAAATATATCGGCGATGTAACGGTCGTTTTGTGGTGTAAGGTCACAAATATCGCTCGGTGATTGCCGGTGAAGAACATTTTGAATACAAATATATTTATGGATATTTCAGCCGTTTATGAACCGATTTTGATCAAATAAAGTTTATTCTGTCATTAAAATTGTATGTTCTTTCGAATGTGACAGTCAGTTTTTCATTATCTCACAAAAAAATATCGGGGGCACTTCGAGAAATACCAATACTCAACACTACCTTTAAGAACAACAAAGCGTACATGCAATATACATGTAATATAACGTATACATTTTCTCATCAAATGCATCTAGTTTGAGGAACTGATTTTGTTATCATGTTGATCGTATACCCAAATTGACCTTGTAGTCGAGTCAAAATATGAAATAACCCACCACTAATTGCAACAGAAACTATTCCACTTGTATTTGTTGTAGAATAGCCACCAAAACAACATACTAAAAGTTGACAAAAATTGGAGTGGTGGATAAGGGTCTAATTTGCATAAATTCAAAATGGCCGCCATACAGCCTTTTCAAGGCCATATCTCTGGATATGAAGCACTTAGAAAGTTAATTCTGGTGTCTACACCCATGTTTTCAAAGTCAAGGAACACAATTGTAACCTAATTAGCAACATTTAGGCAACTCATCATACCTAATTTGCATAAAGTTGTAAATAATTTATTCAAAATGGCTGCCATGTATCCTATATAAGCCTTTATCTCAGTATGAACCCAACAAAAAAATATTTATTGTATATAGAACTATGTTTCCAGGTTATGGAATAGAATTTTAGTATATTTGCAACTTGTAAGCACCCCTTTACAGCTAATTTGCATATAAATATATTCAAAATGGCCGCCATGTAGGACACTTAATCCCATATCTCGAGATATGAGACACATAAAAAGTAAATCTAAGTGTCTACACCCATGTTTTCAAGGGCAATGAACACAATTATAACATAATTAGCAACATTCAGGCATCCCATCATGCCTAATTTGCATAAAGTTGTAAATAATTTATTAAAAATGGCCGCCATGTATCCTATCTAAGCCCTTATATCAGTATACGAACCCAACAGAAATATGTTTATTGTATATACAACCATGTTTCCCGATTATGGACCAGATCATAGTATATTTGCAACATTTAAGCACCCCCCTTATAGCTAATTTGCGTATAAATATACATGTATTTTTTAAGGCAGCCATGTACGGCATATGTATATATCAGTGGAAATAACACATGTTATTAATTCATTCTGTCGTTATTGTATATACATATTGTCAATGTCAAACACATGATTGTGGCCATTTCAAGCATATTAATCATGAATACCTAATTCGCATAAATTTGAATATAGATAAGACTTAACAGAACTCCTTCCTAGCTCAGTCTGTATATTAAATATTTGTCGAAATAAATGTTTCACTTAACAGAATATTTAAGAATGTTTTACATTTCATTGTTGGCTAGAAATGCTGACAAACCAACGATGATAACTCATTTGAAGCTAGTGTTAGTTCATAAATGGAATGACAGGAAAATGCATCACAGAGTACACATTCAAATGAAGAGATCAAGCATTGACTATGAGTGAAAACACATCATTGCAAACAAAAGAGGGAGCCATCCAAATCGATCATCAGCTACTGTTTCATAGACTCATAACATAAGGAACACGCCAAGACAACTCTAAGATGCGTTTGATTATGAGCTGTGTAGCTATCCTCCTGCACTGTTCGAGAACAAGCTCACACCACGACTGGAGAACAAGTTCACACCACGACTGGCAAACAAATCCCAACTGGCTGATACACTTTGGAGACGTTTCATGCCTCCAGGAGCATATGTATATTAAATACATCTCAGATAGGGGAGCATTACTGCAGTCTGCACAGGATCATCTGGAACAAAGGTCCATCATACGATGACATCTGCAAGCAGTATGTCTCCTATGTGGATAAACACTATGATAAGCCAACTGTGCTTCAGGAGATTCCTAGGAGCTGCAGCTTTGTCTGAAGGAATCGGACTAAATTCTCCATCTCGCTCACTCCAACCCCAGGCCAATGGCTGGATTTAATTTCCCTTCCTTTACTGCATTGACAAGAATACATGCTGGCTATGAAAAGAGGCAGCTGCATAAGTAAGTTGCACTCTAGGTGGCACTCTACAGGTGCTGACCTTCTCATGAAAACGTTGAAGACAGAGAATTGTCAGGTTATCATCTGGCTAACTTTTGTATAGACCAACAATTGCGTTCCGTCCTGCTGATACAACATCAGTCTTTGTACTCTTTTGATCTCCAAAGACTTCTGCTTGTTCCTGGAAGATCCTGTTAGTGCGAACAAGCTTTAGAGCTGTTCCCTTCCAAAATCCATGAATATGGGATGTCGTGCCACAGCCAAGGAAAGCATGCATACATAAAATACTGTTACATACTTGTGGACCCAGTGCAGATTTCAGAAGTGATATGTCTGAACATCTTTGCTCCTTCTTAACGCAGTGCCGAGGTTCCGGACAAAGAAACATGTTCTGCATTGTTGTCTCGGTATGGTAACAAAGGAGAACCAGACTTTCGATATCATCTGCAACAAGAACAGTATGGGTATGTATACCCTCGGCCTCGGCAATGGTGATAGCAGTCTGGACAATGAATAGATCATCATCTCCTGGATCATGTTTTGTAGGGCACCCAAGATGTCCGTCAAGCAGCATGATGAACTTGTGCTTGTTTTTACTGTTGGAGAGAAAGTCCTCCTACTTCCCGTAGAATACTATCGAACCAGAAAACTTGTACAGGTACACACATGCGCAATCTAGTTCAGCGTATGTGGATGACGTATTTCGTACTCCGGCCCTTCATGTAGCCATCAAACACCACAGTTGACTTATCATAGTGTTTCTCGTTCAACTTTCTCCACATACAAGACATATTGCTTGCAGATGTCATTATATGATGGGCCTTTGTTCCAGATGATCCTGTGCAGGGCTGCAGTAAAATGCTCCGCTCCAGTCTGTGATGCTAGCTTCAAATGAGTTATCATCATTGGTTTTTCAGCACTTCTAGCCAACAATGAAAACATTCTTAAATATTCTGTTAAGTGAAACATTTATTTCGACGAATATTTAATATACAGACTGAGCTAGGAAGGAGGTCTGTTAAGTTTTATGTATATTCAAATTTATGCAAATTAGGTATTCATGATTAATATGCTTGAAATGGCCACAATCATGTGTTTAACATTGACAATATGTATATAGAATAACGACAGAATGAATTCATAACATGTGTTATTTCCAATGATATATACATATGCCGTACATGGCTGTATGCAAATTAGCTATAAGGGGGGGTGCTTAAATGTTGCAAATGTACTATAATCTGGTCCATTACCTAGAAACATGGTTTTATATACAATAAACATCTTTCTGTTGGGTTTGTATACTGAGATAAAGGCTTAGATAGAATACATGGCGGCCATTTTGAATAAATTATTTACAACTTTATGCAAATTAGCCATGATGGGATGCCTGAATATTGCTAATTAGGTTATAATTGTGTTCATTGACCTTGAAAACATGGGTGTAGACGCTTAGATTTACTTTTTATGTGTCTCATATCTCGAGATATGGGATTAAGTGTCCTACATGGCGGCCATTTTTAATATATTTATATGCAAATTAGCTATAAAGGGGTGCTTAAAAGTTGCAAATATACTTACATTCTGTTCCATAACCTGGAAACATAGTTCTATATACAATAAATATTTTTCTGTTGGGTTCATACTGAGATAAAGGCTGATATAGGATACATGGCGGCCATTTTGAATATATTATTTACAACTTTATGCAAATTAGGTATGATGGGTTGCCTGAATGTTGCTAATTAGGTTACAATCGTGTTGCTTGACCTTGAAAACATGGGTGTAGACATCAAAATTAACTTTCTAAGTGCTTCATACCCAGAGATATGGCCTCGAAAAGGCTGTATGGCGGCCATTTTGAATTTATGCCAATTAGACCCTTATCCACCACTCCAATATTTGTCAACTTTTAGTATGTTGTTTTAGTGACTATTCTACAGCAAATACAAGTGGAATCGTTTCTGTTGCAATTAGTGGTGGGTTGACCCCCTTTTTGTCGTATTTTGACTGGACTATTGCTCAAATTGTGAGTGTTCTCTCGTCGGCCCTGCGTACTTTGTACAAGGGCCAGCGCGTATTAAAAATAATTGCGCGCTCTGCGCATTTTCCCCATTCAAGAACAAGCGCACAAGCGCACATTACGCATACCAAGGCCATCCCCTGCGCAGTTATAGTGCATAAATTATGCACTATAACTTTACCACTTACTATACCGGATTAAGCATCAGTAATCAACCAATAGGAATGCTCAATTTCCCTTAATTATGACGTCATCATCTTATATAAAAAGATAATATATTCTAGTTAATTGAGTAAAATATAATTCACGCATAAAAAAAAAACATAGAACATTTGTCAGTATAAAATCAACTAAATGATTTGGCACACATGCAGTATCACGCAAACAAATATTATAAAATGAGTTTGAAAATAAATAATTCATCTAAATAATGTTGATTTATAGTATAGGGCTGCATTGTTTACTATCGCATCATGTCTGTGATCTGGCCTACTGAGTATTAAAGAGGACCACCAGACAAAGAACAACTCATAATTATATGTTTTTGTACCGTTTTGTGATATCAAAATATAGAGACCCAACATTTTGCAAAGGGTTGTGTAATTCATAAACAAAGCGATTAATTTCCACCACTTACGGAACCACTACTATTTCCTGGTTCCATATGGGCCGAACATTTGCGAGTGCGCCAATGCTATTCACGCGTACGTTTGGAGACAATAGAATCCCGGGCGATTCGTTCGCTCTGGACAAAGTAGTCTCGTACATGCAGACCCATGAACGCATGCTTTAGAATGGTGATGCGTTTACCAATTATATATTTGTTTCTGGAAACATATTTGGGTGAACTTGTTGATGGAATGGAATACTAAAGATGTTACCAATCATTTATAAGAATATTATTTTTGGGTGAATTTTTGGGTGAAAGTGGCTGGCCACAATTGATTAAATCAAAGTACATGACTTTGACAGAAAATTATTATATTAACTTTTAGAATATGATAATTTTGGCTGATTCTTTTGACCTTGTTGTCCTCTGCCTATGCGTCTATAATCATAATGACAAGGAAACAGAAAAAGTACCCCAAAAAACTGCACCAGTTCACAATCATCGTCTATTGTGACAACCTAACAGGGATTAGTATTAGGGTACACTTTGAAACAACCTGCTTTTGTTTTTAGAGTGTTTAGCGAAATAAGAATGATGTTTAAACAGGACATCAGCGGTGAATTTGACAAAACTGTTATAAAACAGGGCCCCGTCATGACCACGCATGCAGTGCAGGGGAAGATACAATTATATCAATACTTAACCAAGGGGGGGGGGGGGGGGGTTTGCATTTAGGTAGCGGCTTCAGAATGACTGATGTAGGATTTCTCGTAAACAGTGAGTGTGCCTCTGCCATTTATTGCGACAATACGGCCTGACGGGGTAACATCGAATGATCGAGAGAACTGAAGAGTACGTGAATCGTCATGCGAGTTCACCTTTGACCAACCATCGTCCGTACATACTCCATCTTCAGTTACCTGGTACATGCCACACTCCTCTTCTTTTATGTAGATCATGCCGGTTAGTCTATCCACAGCGACATCCGAATAACTACGACATCCGGGGAAGGGATAAGGAAACTCTTTAACTTCCCCAGATTGGTTAATCTGCACTAACGGAGCCATGTATCCATAATGCACGAGCATATCTCCGGAAGGCAAGGTCTTGATTCCCATCGTGCACGTAGGGGAAAAGCTGCGTCCATTTCGGGATGCTAGAGGGGTCTTCTCGACGATCGACGCCTGTCCGTCGACGTCGAGGGAAGGAACTATCGTAAGTATTTTGCAATTGATACTATAAGTTGGGTCTAGTCCTGCGTGAGTGGGGACCATTCTTGATTTTATCGCAATGATCTGTCTATCTGCGTTGATATCAATAGGAAAGTATGAACATGAGTACCTAGTGCTTTCTCCCGCTATAAATGGTATAGAGATCTCCTTCACTAGTCGCCAGTCTCGGGTATAGAGGGTGATATATTCTTCATGTTTCTCATTTATACATCGACCTCCACCAATAGCAATCATATCGTCTTTCAAGACGACGCATGATGCAATCCTCTGAGCATGGTCAACACATGGTTCGATTTCGCGCAGTGTCGTATCTCGTAGGTTTACTTCAAACGCGCCACCGATATCAACCTGATCGTCGTACTCCGTTGTCAAGACGACATGACAATCATCAGTACAGCCACAAATGACGAATGTCTCGTCTTCAGCAACAGGAAGCTCGAAGGTATCAACAACTGTCCAGGTTCCGACGTGCCCATCGAGTCTTCCTGTGGTGATGGAACACTCGGGATCTCTAAAATACTTGACAGTGAGTACGTTCCTAGTGAGGATCTTCTCCCTCTCTATGACTTTACCGTATTCAGACATGTTTCGCAGGTTAGCCGAATCCCGGAAATTCCTTGTTTCAAGAAGGAGTGCCATATCATCTTTCAGAAGCGCCTCTGCCTTTTCCATATTGCAGGAAATTAATGGGTCAAGTGAGCCTGATTTATCCTTCAGCTTTTCAGTTAATCCATTGAGCTCCTTCTTGTAGGTCTTCTGCATTCCTTCAAGATCAGCAATGATTTCTTGCCTCCTTGTTTCCAGAGGATGTCGTCTCTCGTCGGCCTTCTCTCGCACCCGGGTAAGCTCCTCTTCTCTCTTTTCGTTAATATGTCTGATATCGTCGTCGGCTGTCTGGTTGATTTTCAACTCAATCTCGAGTCGTTCCTTCTCAATCTCTTTTTCGATATCGACATCGAATTGGGCATTGACCTCGCGCTCAATTTGTTTAAGACATTCCTCCACTCCGTGCCAAATAGCATCTTTCTCTTGCAGAAGCCTTGTCAACCCTGCCTGTGTCTGCGCCAGCCAGTGATGGGTGTCTTCCAGCTGCTCTTTCTTCTCTCTAATAGCATCTTCGATATCTTGCATGTTACATTGCTTGTGATGTACAGTATCGCACGAGATACAAGCTATCTGGGAGTGAACTTCGCAAAAGAATTCCATCTTTTTGTTGTGTTTGTCACAATGCCACGCATGCTTATGCTCTCTAGATTCTACGTTACACCCCTTCTTAGTCGCACAACCCTCACAGAGCTTCTGTTTTTCATTCACGTAGTACACAGCTCCTGATTTCTGCTCACACCCTTTCACCTCACACTCCCCCTGATGCCTAACGGGAAAATTAGACGCCATTTTGCCCTTTCTCCTAATCGGGTAAAAATTACTGATAGGTAGGCTTGTTTATAGCCAATCTATCTATGGCTCAAACAAACAATAATTTGTATCGAAGAATGCCCGACTTGAAACTATAATATAAACTTAACTAGTCAGGACCTTCGGCTGCATGCTGACTATGTACACAAATAAATCCTATTGGAAATTATAGGTCCACTGTCCTTGGTATAAATGCATCAATATTTTTTTTTACAGCGGAACCTCTTTATAACGAACTCTGTTATAACGAAGTTCAGACTCTATGTATTGTATTATTATTATACAAGGAAACTGTAAAATGGAAATGTGTGCATCAAACTACAATGCGTGTGACCACAGCTAGGTGCGGGTCATCTTCAGTTCCTGCATGTACTGTGAACATAGATGTTGGTTTAATCCCACTACTTATTATAAATCCAACAAAATTACCAAACATCAAAATAATGAAGAGCTCACTTCCAAAAGGCGCTAAATCCACCTTCCATACAAATTGAGTTAACGATATATCTACATGTATAATCTACGTACCTATCTACGAATCCACATTTTACGACAAATAACTCACTAAAAATCAAAATATCGAAAGTTCAATTTTCATATTTCCATAGGCACGTGAATATAACATGCAAACAATAAATGTATTCTGCTCAACTGATTTGATACTGCATACAAACTGAGTATTTGAATAAGAACACAGTCACACTACTTGCATCCGGGACTTCGACGTATAATACAAATGATCCCTAAATTGTTGTACTTGTCTACACTACTCGAATCACCCATCGAGGAGAACTTTAGTTTTCAGGGAAACCTTCACCTGGCCGGTACTCGATGATACTTAAATTACTTGACTTGATGAACTTGAGGAATGATGGCAGGTTTGGCGAAAGGACAATCCGGTTCCAGATCTTCCGGTCGACGATGTTTCTTGAGAAAACGCCAACTGGCCTGCTACCGACCTCACGTACCGTATTATAGGGATACACGTCGTGATCTGACCCTGCACGGAATTAAATGAAAGGGGATCATCAGAATAATGACGAACAGTTTTGGGAAGATCGTGGTAAAACAAAAATTTAATTGATTCTGATTCTTGAGAAAACATCAAATATATAACCGGCTACCGACCTCACCGTTTTGTAGGATATACACGCCGTGAGACCCTGCCCGGAATACTAAACGGGAATCATCAGGATGATGACGAACAGTTTTGGAAAGATCGTGGTAAAAAAAATAAAATAATTGATTCTGATTCTTGGGAAAACGTCAACTATATAACTGGCCAACGAGGCAACGACCCCATCGTTTTTTAAGGGATATACACGCATTGTGAGACCCTGCACGGAATTAACTAAAAGGAACATGATGAGGATCATCAGTGTTTGATACAAGTCCCGCTTTGACATGATTCTAGATTTTTGGTACACTTAAATTTAAATAAATCCAATAAGGCAATTTGGCTAATTAAATCCCGGTTCGGATGGATATTAATCCTTTTGAGCTAAAACTAAATCCGAGAATGTAATAGAGAGTGCTCTTTACCTGTTGTTGATAGATGATATGTTTCCAATATGCTTCAGTTGGCAGTACGACATTTGCTCCGTCAACAATTGCTCCTAGAGTTTATTGGTAACACTATTGTCAAGGCTAATTTAGGGTGGCTGGCTGAACGCGATGATGGCCCGTGTTGTGATTATAATGCAACATTTATCCAACGTGCGATGATCATAATCATCAATAAAATACGGTCAAATACGGCCGACCTACTATGATCTGCACCGTGCGCATTTAGTTCACCGTCTTCCCAAGTCGTATAACAGCAGTGCTGTAGTCCACGATATCAGACATTCACTTATGTTGTACATTGAATGTAGGCCTTTAAGGCGAATGTTCGTTAAAATGGCGTCACCGTGTGCATGCTTTGGTCCAAGTTCAAAGCTGCGGCCGGATCGAAATTGAACAAAATTTAGATTGTTCTATACATATGTACTAAGGAATCGAAACCAAACAACTAAGTTAATAATGTTGGTACATTACAAAACGAAGAATTGCAGCCAACAGTATGTGGAAAATAAACAAAACTTCATTGTGTTGTATTTCGGTTAAATATTCTCCGCTCCCTTTTACTTGCTTACTAATTCAATTTTATAACATGTATTTCCGTGTGCTTTATTGCATGTATTGTTGATTTGTTAGAATATTGCTGTTTACGAATATTACACCGTGATGAATTCGGTCATAACGGTGCAAATATGGATTGCGCGTTCATAGACATTGCACAATGTCGCGTAAAAAAACCCGTTTCAGATAGTCTTCTTGTTATTTAACGGTCCAATGCTTTTACATAAAACACCGATGTGCAGGAATGAAGTGGGCGTATTAGCGACTGACATGTAAATATAATAATAAACAAACAAATCTGTTTGAATGTCAGTTTCCTATCTTTTTATTTCTTATATATTTCTTAAATGCTTTATTTCTACTTATGCATGAATGTTAATTAATTGATTATTAAGTTTAAATAGGCATACATGTATGACATGAGTGAAATCATTCAAGCATTATCTTTCGTGTCCTTACAACATAAACATTTAAATGCAACAATAGCGCATGTTAATAATACAACTGAAGTTAAAAGTGATGCTAAGATACCTGTTAGATATATCAAGGAGTTATTATGAATGGAGTTACAACTGTCAATAATAAATTGATCCCTCCTCATCGAAATCATGCATGGTTACGCACATCGCATTTGTATTTTTTGCTCGCCTAGTACATTGTAGTAGCAGAGTTATAATTATAAACACGTCTCTATTGATCAAAATGGTCGATAAACTCTCACTTAGCGGCCATTTGGAATATGCAAACTATATTCTTAAATGTTATACCATTGATGATTCAATAAATGCAATCATTCAACTATTTGACTCGCAATAATTGTTGAACCCTAATCCGGGGGGGGGGGGGGGCATGGAAACGGGCTAATCGGATACAGCATGCTCACATTATGTAAATTAGTCTGTTTGATCAATTAGTCTTTGTTTGATCAAAATCGGTTCAGAGACGGCTGAAATATCCATAAATATAACAATTTGTAATAAAGCTGGGGCCCCAGGTTTATTAGAGAATTTTGAACCAGCCGTTAAAAATTCAAAAAAATGCTTCCTCTTTTCAAAAAGTTACAAAATAGGTATTTAAATAGTTGTTGGTTATTTCTCTATCTAATCACTATTTCAACAAAACATCACATGCACAATATTTGATTCAAAATGTTTAGAGAGCGCCCTCTTACGTTTTTTCGGCTCTTTTTTTAATGATAACATGATCTTTTACTACGTCATTTTAAATTTTGTGTTCCTTTCTAGTTATAACTATTAGTTTGTAATGTAATGATGCAGGTTTTGGTTACTAAAATTCAGTTTCACCAAAACTGTACTCTCCTTACCAGAACTCAACTATTTTTTGTTAACTTTGCAAATCTCCACAACTCAAAGGTCTATTCTCGTTACTTTACTTTGCTTTGTTTTCTAGATCAAAGTTTGCCTCACTTAACCCATTGCCTCTATGAATCTGGTTGGTCATGTATTATTTTACTCTTTGGGGATTTCAAAATCTAGTTGGGAACAGAGTTTTATTTATCCAGGTTAGCTTCAACTATTCTTCAGTGCTTTTTGCACTGATCACAGAGGGACCTGTACCTTATATCATTTTAAAACTCTGCCATCGGATCAAATTCACAATTACTCTAGCAATTATTGTGCACTCTCTCCACTCCCTGGGGAGCAGCTACTTTACAGTGCACCTGGGTGGGGAGCAGCAATGTGGATTTAGCGCCTTGCCGATGGACGTAAGTGCTGTACTGGCCCGGGGCATCGAAATGTTTTAAAGTCGGCTACCCTACTTTTCAGTCAAGCACATGTCTATCTGATCGTGCCGCAACACCTCCAAAATAATAAATATTTGTCTGCATTCCTAATGGGTTTTACTCTATTTATTTGAAACAATGAATTACACTCACAAATTATTACAGACACGTATGTTCTTATATGTTAATATGGTAAATGTTTATTAGTGTTAAACACGTAAAATTGCACTTGTTAGATTGTTCTTTTAATGTGGCACATCAGAGTATTAATGTCATGCAGTGATTACAAAAATCAAGGTGATAGAAAAATATGAAATGCTCGCAAGAACTCCTTGAAATCCTTAGATAATGTACACTATATACAAATCAAATCATCCTTAGATAATAATACAATATCCTTAGACAATACTTTAGGCAATAAACAATATTATATCCTTAGACAATAGACAATAATATATAAACACTTTATCCTTGGACAATAGACAACATATATATATATTTAGACAATATACAACATATCTCTATACAATAGACAATAGATCCTAGACAATAGACACTTATCCTTAGACAATACTCAGTGGCGTAGCGTGGTCGGACTGATTGGGGGGGGGGGGGCACGCCTTATGTATTTCTTTGTTTTTTTCAAAAAATGTCCCCTTATGTTTTCTATTGTTTTTTTTCTCCAAATTATTGGGGGGGGGGGGGCACGTGCCCCCCCCCCCCCGTCGCTACGCCACTGACAATACTTATACAGTATATGCTTAGACGATACTCGGTACAATGTATATCCATACGATGAATACAACAATAAAACAATGTATACATATAATTATGTGGGCATGGATGAAAAGTGTCATCAATCAACCAGCAAACGTCATCAGAATGAATCAGTTATGTATAATTGCTCAGTCTTGCATTCTACTTCAAATGGATAGAACATGCAAGCGAGTAACTTGAATACTTAAATTAAAACAAAATTATATTTCATTTTTGAAGCACGAATGTTCCTCCAGTAGTTTGCTGAAATCAGCTAAAAGTACACGCTTATTAAAGCCTATAGCCTAAATCCACACTGGAAAGGTTCCAGAAAAAACCATACAAACGTGCATGTTTAAACTGAAAGGCTGTCATTACTGCTTATCATTAGCATGATACGAATGGTATTGGAATAACTCGTCAACCCCCCCCCCCCCCCCCTACAAAATAAAAACAAATTAATTGATTAACTGATAAATAAAATACAAACAAATAAAACGATTGAAATAAGTATAGTTATAAAATAAAATTTGGCATCAGAAACCATTATTAAATGATGCATATTACTTTAAACATTGTGAGATATTCTTACAAAACACGTTTCATAAGATTTTTAGACATGTAAACATGTTCAACATGCCACCAAAAATGGATTATTTTCTTGTATTGTAAGTTCGCTTTCTGAAAGTATTCACATTTGTTTAGTAATAAGTTAGGCGTTTGGCAAGAAATAGTCAGAAAATGTTATGATTGTTTTTACATTTACAGCAGTATTTAATGCTATACAAGGTACAGACAATAATCTTTGGTAAATAT
Source organism: Echinarachnius parma (assembly GCA_037951105.1). Taxonomy (NCBI): domain Eukaryota; kingdom Metazoa; phylum Echinodermata; class Echinoidea; order Clypeasteroida; family Echinarachniidae; genus Echinarachnius; species Echinarachnius parma. Next base: position 89,151 of record JBAMJV010000272.1, on the reverse strand, counting down.
GCTTTCTTTGATAAATGTACTAACTTATCAGCATTATATATATCCATATGCAGAGCTTTTATTACCAGAGGGAACATCTAGTCATCTAGTGCCCCCACCATCCACTCCACCACGGGCGTAGCGACTTACGTAAAACTACAAAACTACCACCAGGCGCGGATCTACCCCGAAAGGATTGGGTCACCCTCAACAGGCTCCGCACAGGGATCGGCATATTTAACGCCAACGTGCACCGCTGGGGACTCAGAACTTCTCCGGCTTGCACGCGTGGAGCACCCGAGCAGACTGCCTCCCACATCATTGAAGAATACCCAATCCTTCGCCTACCCGGCCACCCAAACCCAGTTTTAAACAACTTGGACCCCGACACTGTTCACTGGCTACAAAACTTGCGTGATGTTGCGTAGAAGGTGCACTGCCTCATACGCAAGAAGAAGCTAAAGAAGACTTACGTAATACCTATTCAACTGGGGGGGGGGGGGGGGGGGGGAATGAATAGATCACCCCCCCCCCCCCCCCCAGTTGAATGGGTATCAATGACATGTCTACGCCCGTGCACTCCACTAATGAAAGAGGAATACACAACATTTAGACCCATTTTGATATTTTTAGACAAAAAAAATGAGTGAGTATGTTTGTTCTGGTAAAGAGTTCAAAAATGATAGTAAGGCAATTTGGGAAAGGGAATAATACAACTTTACAGGGACTGTTCAGTTGACATGTTCACTAGCTGACTGGTACGTGATGATGTCACATTACGGCTCTGCCCACAAATTTCCCAGTGTTCAGTCAACCATCTCAGCGGAGTACGAACGCCAAATAGATCGAATCCATGTTGGTACTCGACTGAGACGGTTGACCCCAAACATGGATGAACGTACCAGTGCACTAGTGAACATGCAAATCGAAAAGGCCCCCGTGTCTAATTGAGCATTGACTTTGCAACATTTTATGTAACGTTGCTTTATGCTGTAGCTGAACAAGTGAAACATTCTCTAGATCGCAGCTTGTATAGATATGCTGAGTGGTTCTAGTATGTAAATTTACAAATTAATTTGTCATATTTTGGAGGGATTAACGGGTTGTGTTCGTGTGGACGTGCGGTAGGGGTTCTAGCTGCGTCGACCTCCCTACCAACTTTGATTTTGTCGCACCCGCCACGGTCACCTCCCCAGTGTGGACGGCAGTCATGGACGTTGGCGCTACCGCTTCACGCTTGAATGACCCCAACTGTAACGGACACAGCGTGATGTTCTGTAGATCGCTCTCCGTGCTGCACACGACACCTCGCTGCTTCATGCGTGACGTCATTGGCAGAGTTGCTGGAAACTCGACAGTTCTGGTTGACTGTGAGCAACAAACACAAAAACAAAGTAGATATATTAGGATATATACTAGGAAGTATGGATACAAACAAACATATACCCAGATTAACTGCAATAATGCGCTATATATTATTATTAAACCTGCTTTATTTTCTGGCAACCTTGAAATATAGACAATGTCATAATTGGAAATTATCACTCCTAAACGCCTTTATTACAGAAGTATACTGTAATGCACAAATCACTTTAGTAACAGTGCGAATATGTTGATTACACTGTGTGTATGACATGGTACTGATGTGCACATTGTAACAAATTTGGGGGCTTGTCCGGGAAATTAATTTTACCCTCTCAGTAAGGACCACCACACACTACATGATCCGATTCTACGTATATGAACTGAAGCAAAACGTGCCTATTTCAGGCTTGTGGTCTTTAGTTCGGATCCTTAATCGTTTGTCGGATTGAATCGAGTCGTTTAGGAGAAAATGTTATATCTCGCCACTCCGAGATGTGACTATGGACCTGACAGGGTTAACCTGGTGCTGCAGCATACATCTATACAATTATTATACAGCTTATGTATCAAGAACATTACTTCGGGAATATTTGAAAAATATTGATTATTTTGCTTTAAAGGCATGATTTTAAAATGCGATTTAAATGTAAATGCTCCTCTATTTTGATTCTTTTACATTCTACTGAATGAATGGGTGGATCAAGCTACTCGTGTAAGCTTGTCTAAAGGAATATATCAAGTAGATTTTCACAATTAATGTGGCCCTCAGAGAGTTAGGTTGAATTCACCTGAGTGGCGAGAGCCTGGAACGGCGCACAGCTCTTGCTGAAGCGAGAATTCACCCTCTTCATATCAATATCCGCCAGTCTCTGACGCCGCTCACTGCGATTATTCGTGATACGAGCAAGCCCTTCGTCAACATGGCGACCTAGTAAGCTCTGCCAGTTTGAATAGGGAGAGAACAAGATGATTATTAACACTTTATTATTATTTTATGATATAGACTAAAATTGATGCAGTTCGAATGGAGAGAAGATAGTTATAATCTGGCAGTCACCTTTATATTTGGTTGTCTGTGATTCGAGTTGGGCCCTCATCAAGTGGGCATGCTTATAACTACGAACAATCTACCAATATAAAAATAGTAGCTTATAATTAGGTTTTGTTTCAAATGAATAGGATATTGTTGTCTTATCTTGTGTTGTCGAGAACAATAACTTTGTCAATAACAGCTGGCGAACTCATTATTAAAGGTGCACCTGTAAAGTGTCAAATATTGCCCAAAATTACATTCATTGTAAGATATGTCCGAATGATGTGTGAAAGTTTCATTGAAAAAGAACACTGCTTTCCTGGTTAAAAAAGCGAAAATATGCGTAAGCATTTACAATGGACGTTTATGAGCTTTATGACCGTTTGTTAACGCTTTTGAGCTGAATGACAGATATCGTCTATTGAACAAAATCTAACCTATTTTATTCTTCTCTTACCATGAGCTAAACAACATGGTAGAAGAGAAACGCGGAAGCTCCAAGTAATTTTCGTGGAGTAAGACACTTTACAGGCATCCCTTTAACTTTAAAGTGAATAAATTGAATTCATCAAGTTTTGTCAGGATGATCAAACTGTCTAATAATTGTGGACAGTAGTTTTATAGATAAAGAAATAAAGCCTTGTATCAGTGTAAAAACAGAAATCTAAATTACCGTTTGTGATCTTGATCCTAGGCTAGAGGAAGACTCAGTACTTTCTAGAGTTGACATCCGGGCACTTGAGACGCTCCTTGCCTTTTGTTCCTGTTGTTCTTGTCCCGATCCCGGCGCAGCTTCTAATTGACTTGTACCACTCACGTGATTGGTCGAAAGTTGCTGTCTCTCTTCGGAACCGATATGCGCGTCCTCTTGTTGGCTGAACGGGTTCATGACGTCATCTTCGGACAAGGACCCAAATGACTTTGAGATCGGAGGCAGGGGAGGATGGGCCGTTTGAGAATGCGGATTCTTTGCGGATGGAATAGATGACGGTTCGGACATCCGAGGGGTTCGGTTTGTTGCTGGTTGTGCATTTGGCTCTTTTTGTGTGACGCACGATTCGGAGCCTCGATCAGTTCGGAATGTTGCCGGTTGCGCACTTGCTTCTCTCTGCGTGGCGAAGAAACCGGAGCCCGCATCACGCACAGGCGGAGTTGACTGCAGTATCACGTTGATAGTTGGGTTGGCCGTACTCTTTCCTCCTTCGTGGACACCAAGGCTACTAAACGACGCATTCACTACTTGCTCGAATGTTGTTTTCGAATGACTAGGTGCATGCTGAACAGACCCGGCAGTCTCACTTTGGCTCGGATGTGAATTAGTTGCCAGTTTAATCAGACTTGCGTTGGAGTTGGCATTCAAGATTGTCGCTTCATCTGTCGTACTGTTATTTGAATGGTTGGACTTTCCTGCCTTTTCGGCGCTTCCCGCGCTAGACCCGTCCGATCGTCGCGACCCGGTCTGCTTGCTTTTCTGCAGGAGGGCAATGTTTTCACTGGTCAACTCCGCACTCTTTGTATCACGTGGGACAGGAGAAGAAATAACGTCCTCGACACGGACATCATCGTCATCACGAAAGACGTCATCGTCGGCATCGTTATCCTCGTCGCCTGAAACCTCTAAAGAAAGACATTGGATAGAGTGATTTATATTGTTAATTGTACACGGTATGCACAATAGTGTTATCTGATTTCATTTTTTTTCTTCATCGCAATGTAGCCTTTAAAAAAAAAAAAAAAAACTATATTTTTCTTGGGAAAAAAAAAAAGAAAAAAAAACTCATATTCTATTAAAAAGAAACATTGATTAGATTAGTTTCACACCAAAATATTCTTTTTATTCATTAGTTACTATTATGTAGCATGTACCGTAGAACACCATCATCAAGCACCCCCCAAGCACCTATACGCATCTTGCTTTTAAAGACGTTTCCATGAGATTCACCTCCATTATTATCCTCATGAATATTCCTCACCATTATTTGCATTCTTGATGGAAGTTTCCCGTTTGGACAGAGAGCGGGCGCTCTTTAAACGCAAGATGCATATTGGTGCTTGGGGGTGCTTGACGATGGTGTTCTACGGTATGTATATACACGAACAGCTAAACCAAATGATGAATTCAAAACAAACGTAAACCTTTAAATACTTACCAATACTACTACCAAGGAATCGGAAAGAGTCTCGCTTTTTTGTTGCAGGTTTGGTGACTGTCCATGGATCCCTACCCGGGACAAAATAATATAATAAACATGATAAATTGGAGGAATGCATGAATAACACATTCAGAGTAATGTTAACCACTTCCCACGAGATTTTGCAATCCCCATTACAGTTAGCACAGGATCCACCAGGTCCCCGTTGGCAATGGGTTAAGATAGTGTACGTACAGAGAGGATACAATGGTTCTACTGGAACATTCAGTTTGAAATAATTACGCGTTAAAGGTTCCCTGACATGCAAATGCATGTTGACATCTGTTTATCTGTATTAGTGTACACATCAAATATTTTTCACTTTTTCACTTATTTTTTTTAGCAAAAACATGTTTTGTATATATTTTAACAATTATTTTTGTAATTTTGCTAAGCCCGCCTCTGTAAACAATCTTGAAATATCCCTTGTGACATCATCTCTCAATTACTGGTCAGCTAACATGAGATGAACATATGACAAAAGTACCAAACGAACATGGTCCCAATGACATGCACTGCATCATACAATAACTGACTTGAGGTTGCAGTATAACTTCATCTCAGAGAAGCAGGATCACCTCGTTATAACGAGAACCTTATGACCATGAAAATGACCTTGTTATAATCATCAAGATATTTAAAACTAGATGGATCTTCGACTGCGCGCAGTCGAAAATGATGCCTCCGCCATTACGCGATTTATATCAAACCCAAATCAACATGTACATGTACACTGAATTAATTCTGTCAACTCAATTTTGATGGTACTCTGTCTTTTAGATCTTGACATATCACAATTATGAGCTATAAGTGAACTTGACCTTTGACCTCATGACCCCCAAAATCTAATCAGTTCATTGGCTCTCCAAGGAACATACATGTACCAAGTTTGGTCAGAATCCGTCAATCCGTTCTTGAGATAACGCGATCACGAGCTATTTTTGCATATATAATGAGCTGTGACCTTTGACCTTTGACCTCATGACCCCAATATCTAATCAGATCATCGGCCCCCCAAGATACATACATGTACCAAGTTTGGTCAGAATCCGTCAATCCGTTCTTCAGATAACGCGATCACGAGCTATTTTTTGCATATATAATGAGCTCTGTGACCTTGACCTTTGACCTCATGACCCCCAAAATCTAATCAGTTCATCGGCCCCCCAAGATACATACATGTACCAAGTTTGGTCAGAATCCGTCAATCTGTTCTTGAGATAACGCGATCACGAGCTATTTTTGCATATATAATGAGCTCTGTGACCTTTGACCTTTGACCTCATGACCCCAAAATCTAATCAGATCATCGGCCCCCCAAGATACATACATGACCCAAGTTTGGTGAAAATCCGTCAATCGGTTCTTGAGATGACGCGATCACGAGCTATTTTTGCATATATAATGAGCTCTGTGACATTTGACCTTTGACCTCATGACCCCAAAATCTAATCAGATCATCGGCCCCCCAAGATACATACATGACCCAAGTTTGGTGAAAATCCGTCAATCGGTTCTTGAGATAACGCGATCACGAGAACGGGACGTACGTACGTACGGACGGACGGACGGACAACCCGAAAACATAATGCCTCCGGCTACTTCGTTGCGGAGGCATAAAAACGAAAAGTTTACAAAGCGTTTGGACCAGCACGGTTACATTGTTATTTGAGGGTTTTGTTACATCATAACTCTTTATTACCAGAACGAGGATCCGCTGTATTTTGTGCCGTTTACATCTACGGACGGAACCGATACTGTGCGAGCCTGCGCCAGACGCAGATATCTCCATCGCCAAAACTGTACGCTAAGTTCAGCTAATTTCAGTTTTACCGATCTAAAGTTTTATTGACATATCACAATTATGAGCTATAAGTGAACTTGACCTTTGACCTCATGACCCCCAAAATCTAATCAGTTCATTGGCTCTCCAAGAAACATACATGTACCAAGTTTGGTCAGAATCCGTCAATCCGTTCTTGAGATAACGCGATCACGAGCTATTTTTGCATATATAATGAGCTGTGACCTTTGACCTTTGACCTCATGACCCCAATATCTAATCAGATCATCGGCCCCCCAAGATACATACATGTACCAAGTTTGGTCAGAATCCGTCAATCCGTTCTTCAGATAACGCGATCACGAGCTATTTTTGCATATATAATGAGCTCTGTGACCTTGACCTTTGACCTCATGACCCCCAAAATATAATCAGTTCATCGGCCCCCCAAGATACATACATGTACCAAGTTTGGTCAGAATCCGTCAATCTGTTCTTGAGATAACGCGATCACGAGCTATTTTTGCATATATAATGAGCTCTGTGACCTTTGACCTTTGACCTCATGACCCCAAAATCTAATCAGATCATCGGCCCCCCAAGATACATACATGACCCAAGTTTGGTGAAAATCCGTCAATCGGTTCTTGAGATAACGCGATCACGAGCTATTTTTGCATATATAATGAGCTCTGTGACATTTGACCTTTGACCTCATGACCCCAAAATCTAATCAGATCATCGGCCCCCCAAGATACATACATGACCCAAGTTTGGTGAAAATCCGTCAATCGGTTCTTGAGATAACGCGATCACGAGAACGGGACGTACGTACGTACGTACGGACGGACGGACAACCCGAAAACATAATGCCTCCGGCTACTTCGTTGCGGAGGCATAAAAACGAAAAGTTTACAAAGCGTTTGGACCAGCACGGTTACATTGTTATTTGAGGGTTTTGTTACATCATAACTCTTTATTACCAGAACGAGGATCCGCTGTATTTTGTGCCGTTTACATCTACGGACGGAACCGATACTGTGCGAGCCTGCGCCAGACGCAGATATCTCCATCGCCAAAACTGTACGCTAAGTTCAGCTAATTTCAGTTTTACCGATCTAAAGTTTTATTAAACAGCGTCGCGGAGTGTCGCTTGACCCCTAGTATATTTACTTACTTGGGATGCTGGTAGGTCAGCGGATTTCTGAGGTCCCAGTTCGTCCTCTGGCCGAACGTGCCCACGTAGTTACCAGCGATGGTCCACAGCCTGGCCGTGAAGTCCGTGGACGCGGTCAAGACGAAGTGGCCACAGCCGTGGTTGATGAACTCGATGCTGACGACGGCAGAGTCGTGTGCCTTCCACGTCTCGATCAGGGGTGGACGGCTGTTGTCCTCCTGATGAGTTCACACACAATGCACCAATAAAAGACATCATGATTACAAATTGGATAATCTAATCTGAAATAATTTGAAAAAATTTGATATTGGTCGATTATCCATACAAACAAATATTTTTGACAGATATAGGTCCTGTTGCAGAAAGAGTAAATGAAGTTACATTTATTTGTAAGTCAGGAAATGTGTGCGTTTCAACCAATCAGATTTGCGCATTTAGAATACATGATCTGACTTAAAATGAGTTGAAACTTACAATATCGATTGCATCTGTTTCTGCAACAGCATATTTTTAATTACAAGAGAGAGGGTATTGTAAGCTACGAGTTACGAGTTACGAGTATTATCACATGAACAAAATCACACCAAAAAATTGAATTTTATGAAGCTCAGGGTATTACTTCATCATGTTTCCAATTGTTAAATTAAATTGTTATTAATTTAAAAACGTGGAACGTTTTAGCTGTTACCGTAGTTACAATAATTGGTCATTAAAAGCAATTCGAAAAAGTTTAGTGGAATGGGGTCCTGGAGATTGTTAATTTTGCCGAGACTCGACTAACTTATAATGTTTTAATCATAACTGAAAACAGTTCAGTATAAATTAGATTCAGGACTATACCTCATTGGTGGGATATATGCAATGGTTTTTGATGCTCCACACGTACACCTGTCCCATGGTGTCACCGGAGAGGAGCAGCGAATTATCTGGGTTGGTGCTAAGGGCAAGAACTGATTCCTCCTCTTGTGCAGAGTCGCTGGAGTAGAATGAACCTGGGTGATTAAAGAAGTGAGAACTTTGAAAATAATTAAAATTTTCATCACAAAACCTTTACAATTTGAATATTATCGTTATTATCATCATTATCATTGATAAACATTGTCCTAGTCATCATCGCAACCGCTGAACATATTCCCCTTCTCATCATCACGCCATCGCTACCATAATAATACAAAAAAACCTTCATCATCATCTTCATCATCGTCGTCTTCTTCATCGTCATCATCATTATCATAATCGTCATCGTCATCATCACGATAATCACCAACATTAGCATCATCATTATCACCCGAATCCTCATCAACATCACCACCACCATCAGCATCATTATCATTATTTTAGTTCCGTCATCATCATCATCTTGACCAAATTGTCTTACATAATGACATTATCAATAAGGACCGACTACGCCAAATGACGATATTTTGGATTATTATCATAATAAACATATTTGCTTTACCTCTGTGTTGTCTCTTCTGTCCGTAGATGGCCCAGAAATGCAGATACCCCGCCTCGCTTGACACCAACACGGCACTGTCAGTGATACCACCGGAGAGACGCGAGCAGAGGAACAGCAGCTTGTCCACTGGAGCTTGGGAAAACCTGAAGGGATTAAAAATACAATTGATTATATGAATGAATGCATGAATGATTGATTGATTGATTGATTGATTGATTGATTGATTGATTGATTGATTGATTGATTGATTGATTGATTGATTGATTGACTGACTGACTGACTGACTGACTGACTGACTGACTGACTATGGGTAGGAGTATGTGTGTAACATAAACAACCATTGTTTATATCCCACAATCAATCAATCAATCATCAATCAATCAATCAATCAATCAATCAATCAATCAATCAATCAATCAATCAATCAATCAATCAATTAAGTTGACCAATCCCAGCCAATCTTAACGAAAAGCAACGTAAGCGAAGAAAGTGTTAAATGATTGATAAATGACTGGAATGAAGATTGTGTTACACTCTCCATTTAACACATTATTTGATAAAAAAATAGATCGATCAATTATGTAATCTTACCCCGCGGGGTGCTTGTGAGTTCGTACATGTCGGGAATTCGGTCTTGATCGGACCTTTGACCTTTGATCCGTGGTCGGGTTGATGACAGGGTCAATCTTCTTTACTCCAAGAGATTTAGGGACCGCGCTGAATAGAGATATGATCGCTTTCAACTTCTGGCTTCTGTTTGAAAATACACAGTTATACAAAATGTTCAATTATCATTATAAAACACTTCAGTAACCTTTGATTATTTTAATTTTACAATTTTAAACATCTTTGTATGTACAAAATACATGAATTAATTAATGAATAAATACAAACATTAATTAATTAATGAATAAGTAAATTAATGAATAAACAAATAATAAATAGTGGAAGAAATTGTTTGTGACCTCAACGTAGAACCTGGTTCTTCATCGTTAGTAATTATTATATTCCAATTGCATATTTGCATCTCCAACGCAAAATAAGATTTTTTAAAAAGCAAGACAAATGCAAAATAAATTTATTTTGACCCGATATGTAAACAAATGTCAGTCAAATTAAGTGATAGAAGAACAGAACTGGAGAGCGCTGCTGAAGAGCTATGCACATTTCATGTGTTGCAAATTACAATTGGAAATACAAATTGTAATGAGCAGTTGAGGCTTTTAACTGACATGATAGTAGGCTGTCCTCTTCGGAGCCTGACGGATATCTTCTCCGTCTCCACGGACCAGATGAGGATCTCTCCGTCGAAGCTTGCCGTTGCTAGGAGACTGGGATGACAGTAGTCTACCGCCAGGATGTCATCCCTGTGTACGTGACCGCCCTTCCATCTGGTGTCCGCCTTCAGAAAATTTGTCTGTAGGGAATTCAATTAACCAGTAAACATTTGAACAAAAAATGAGAAAGAATACATACATACAAATATGAGAATGTGAATTAATAAACATATAGCCTATACGGGTATTTTAATGAGGATGATGATTGTGAAGATGGTCATGGATGATGATGATGACAATGTTGAAGATAATGATAAAAATGATTTACATTATTAAGTTTTTCAAATCAATTGGCAATATGTCAAATAAGTTAACGTAAAACTGCCAGGTATATGTTGCAATTTCTTTTAAATAATAGGCTGTTATCAAATTACCCATTATTACAGGACACCCTCACATTATTTCGATAAAAAATGGGCAACATAAATAGTTTATCATATCAGTTTCTTATAAAACATGGGTCATAAGTAATCTTACATCACAGTGCACTCGCTTTATTTTCAGGGGTATGGATGTAACAACAGAACACGTTCATTATAAATATATCATTATCTTGTTTTTGTTTTCATAACAGTAGTTAGAGATAGATCATAAGGCACATTTCATCACAAGGTTATGTGTGTAAACACAAAACCAAGTACTTTATCATATACACATTTTTAAAAATTATTATATCAGTGATAATAATAGAAGGTAAGGATTCTTACATCGCAGTCACCATCTCTGTACTTGACTATCTTCCTGCTCCAGCTGACGCTAAGGAAACCCTTCTTCTTGCCTAACGAGACCAGCCCGGTCACCTCATCATCACCCACGCTCTCACAGTCGTGAATCGCGTGCCCGTTCTGAAAGTTCCACACCTAAGTTAACGAATAAAGAGTCCATTTAAACTTGTTTTTGCATGCATTTTCATTTACTCTAATTAACACCTTAGTTAGACAGAATTAAGAGTCTATTTTAAACTTATATTCCATGCTTTTTCATTTCATTTCAATTTGTTGTCAACCATAAAATAATATTTTTAAACAAAACCTACTCTGATAAGTCATAGATAAATTAAGAAAAAACATGATTTATTTTTAACTGAGTGTTATTGTGTTGTAAATTGTATGAGCGCTGATTAATTATAAAAGAGGCTACACTTAGTGTAGACATTGCATATGTATCAATAATGCATTATTCCATTTGATACTAGATATATATTAAATGATACGTTATACAGTATGATAAAATATGTACCATCAGTATTTCAGGGCCGTTTATATTCGAAATATATATATTTACATTCATGTTACGTGTGTATGTGTGTGCGTGTGTGTGTGTGTGTGTATGCGTGTGTGTGTTTGTGTGTGTATATGCCGGTGTGAGTGTGTGTATGTGTGTGTATATGCCGGTGTGAGTGTGTGTATGTGTGTGCGTGTGTATGTGTGTGTGTGTGTGTGTGCGTGTGTGAGCGTTTGTATAAAGTAGAAACACAATAAACACTTCGTGATACGTTATGATGAGGTTGTAACTCGTGAAATGAGACGTATTTTGGAAACCATAATATCTAACGAATAATATATGCATTATACAATACTATTTGCATTCCATTCCCATTGTAGATATTATACTATGTTGGAAATGGAATAAATAAATGTAATGACAAATAAAAAAAAATCTACGTTACCTTGATGCCCCCATTTCTGGCGCCGGTGTAGAGTCGCCTTCCCGTCGTGCTTATGGTGATGCACGTGATCTCCTCGCTCCCATGAGCTTCCGGTATGGTGAACGATTTGGCGCCAGTTTCTATGTTCCACACGGAGACAGTTGAGTCGTCTGCCGCTGTAGCGACCTGTGTGTATACGAAGAGTACGTAATGGTAGTTAGTCATCATGAACTTTTGATCATATAAATCTCTATTATCATTTTGTTAACATTTACGAGAGCATGATGGTTTAGAATGATACACTTGTAGATAAATTTAACATAACCGTGTCAATGCTAGAACAAAATAATAAAGCACATACGATAACAAAACAGTAGGTGAACCAAATGATTGCTAGACACTGAATGAGCTCTGCAAATAAAACAAAATTCCACATGATCATCCAAACTCCCAAACTTATCCAACATAAATTCTGTTGTAATGATCTCAAATTATGAATCATAATATAACAAAACTACTACCAGAATTGCTCTCAAGTCTCGTTGTGGAGATGGCGAGGTGTGGCTTTCAAGATTATAACTATGTTCAAGATGTGTTTTTGTTTATTTAAACAATGAGAAGAGCTTATTATGCACCTGTTTGAAGAACGAGTTGTAAAGCGCTACGCACAGCTGCGTTTCGTGCGTGACCGGTGTTCGTCGTTCAAGCATCGTGTTTCTGCGCAGTGTCAACAAAGCGATGTAGTCTGCGCATGACGTCAGCAAATGACGACCCTGATTAGAAAAAAAAGGGAGACACAGAGTAACAACGATTTTTTAAAACTTCAATTTCTACATTGAATGTTACGTAAATAACTTTTTAACCTCATACTTATATAAATATTGAATGGCATGAGAGTGCAATATATTCATTTGAAACATTTACGAACCCTTCGTAAGTTTCTACACATGTCAACAAAGTTACTAGATCCCTTTAATCAATAATTCCACTGACCTGATAAAGAACCATGTTGACCTGTCCATACTCCGGACTCCGTGAGTTCTGTAGGCAGCTGAATCGAACACTCAGAGTTTGAAGGCACGTGTACTCGTGTAAGTCCCACACCTTCACCACCTGTACAAATTATGAAAAACAAATATATCCTTATGATGACTTCTTAGTATATTCGATAAAATAATCAAATTGACACTGAATGCAACACATGGGGGCTTGTCAGTCAGCGAGCGTTCAGAAAGAAAAGAAAACACGTTAAGTACAACTAAAGTGAAATCAGCTATTTAAAAACTCACAACGAGTGATACAAGATGATATACCAACCAAATTCATTCACAACTATATTTTAATCCTTACAAGCATGAGACCATATCAAAGTCAGTTCAAACGAACACAATTTCTTAATCTTTGCTGAAAATTGAAATCGAACGTTTGATAATTAATCCCTGCCAATCTATTCGTATTGCAAAATAACAAACAGCCTTTTCATGACTACTGGCACTGGTGAATATATTTGTATCATTTGCAAAAAGTTGGCACTGGTAAATATATTTGTGTCATTTGCAAAAAGTTGAACACAGTTATATGGTGTAATATGCAGTGGTCGTGACGGCAGACATAACAGAGAGAAGATTATTTTGGCTAATGTCACAACATTTGTTCTATTCGATAATCAAAAGTTATTTGTGTATCATTAATAAAAAAAAAGTGAGAACATTTATAAGCATAATACATTTGTATTTTTATACCCCATCTTTCGCGTAGCTGTAGGCGTGTCTGAATCGCTCGTTGATGACCACGCCCACTACTGCCATGGTGTGACCACGGAGGAAGGCGATTGGCTTATCCTGTACATACGGGTTCCAAAGACGGACCACGTGATCAATACCGCCTGTTGCGATCACGCTCATGTTTCGATTGTAATCGAAGCATTCTACGCCCTGTAGAGAGAACATGGGAAAGACAAATTATGATGATAAAATAACAACGAAAGAAAACATGAAACAGGCTTGTATCCGTGTCACTGATTAATATGACAAATTACCAATGGTACCAAAATAAGTAGGGTTTTCGCGACATAATTTCCAATCTTCTCTTTCGATCATGGGAAATATGTGTCAACGTAGTATAGGCTTATACCGAAGTATTGTCATACAATTAGTCTGTTAATCTGCAGTATTTATAAATTAGGCTATATTACGAGATATATTTTGGCGCCGCTATTTTACAATTTGACCTCCGTCCCATATCATCAAAATTTTTGTATCTATATATTTGTTAACGGATCAGTCCGGATACGTATACCTATGTACGTTTGATCAGACCGATTGGGACCGATTTCCCGTTATGTTGTTATTTGTTCTTCTTCACTTGTGCCTCCCGGCATCCCCCTTCCCCGGCTCTATCCACGCCACTGCCTACCTTGCTCAGTTTGTACGTGTACGACTTCCTCTTTCCCTGTACGTCCATCATAATGAGCGGTGTTTTCCTGCAGCCGCTCGACGAGAGGATGAAATCCTTGTCGGGGAGGTAGCGAACCTTTCGCACCAGCTCCGAGTGCACGCCGGGAAGGACAACGTGACTTACGTAACGTTGATGGGCGTGGATGTTCTGTTGTATTATGGTGTGATGAGAATGCAAGGGGAAATGGTTTGTGGAGAATGAACACACAAAATAAACGCATGTAATATAACAAACTGGTTGCAATAAAACCATTGAACTTAAATCAGTAAAAAAAATACACAAACATGTCATCCACTTATACATATAAACACATACACAAACAAACAGAGAAACAAACAAACAAACAAACAAATTAAACAAGACAGAAAGAAAGAAAGAAAAAAACAAACAAACAAACAAACAGACTGATGCAGAAAGACGCTTTGAAACTTGAATAATGCACTTTCAGTTTTAATCGAATTTCTTGACGTCGTCTTCCTTAGATATGGAAACATTATTTTGTAATCAATTACATTATTTTCATTTACATTCTATATACTACAGTACTATATATTTCTGTACCTATTCGAATGAACGGATCTAATAATGATTAAGCCTATATAACCCTATGTTTGCAAGACAAAACGTCTAACAAAAAGAAAAGTCAAACGAGTTGTTTAATCTACTCACATGCATCCATATCTTCTGGACCGTGTCCTCCGGTTTGAAAGGAGTCTCGAACATCTTCTCCTGGGGCTTGTGGAAATAGAAGAGATCGATGTCCCCTTTGTCGGACCCCATCATCAACAGCGACTGACCAGATGGATTCTGAAACAAATAAACAAACAGTCAAACTACAAATTGAAATAAATTCACCTTGTTTTGGCATGGAATTTGAAACTAACCAACACAAATTCAATTTAACTGAAAGTGATACATTTATTTTGGATGGATTATGACACAAACAAATCAAATTAACAGCTGAAAAATACAATTGTTTTGACAAATAATTCAATTGAATATGTTACAAATACGCATGCTATATGATTGATAAAATGCATCACTCACGGACAGGCCCCCAAGTATTACGGACTAGATCATTGCCACGTTAAACTGACCTCGTTAATGACCAATCGACATGCTGATCTCCTTGACTTGATATTCTAAACAATTTTCATTATTACAAAGAAGCAATAACATTTATTAATAATAACATTTTCTTTGCTCTTTTTCAGTCATATTATATTTCTGGTCAGTTTCTCTATGTTTGAATTAATAGTAATATAACACGGTGTTTAAAAAGTAGTATGCTTCTAAATACGTATGTAATGCTTTATGCATGTTAGTTTGCGAGTGTAGATGTTTTGTCTGTTTTACGACGAAGACTAGAGCACTGTTTCAAATATATTTCTCAAGAATACACATTGGCCCCGAAAGTACCAGTCCTGACAAACTAGACAGACGTTGGTGGGTAAAGAATTACTTTGTATTTTGTTTTCTTCATCAGGCATTATTCTAGACAAGAAGGATATAAATATTGACTCATACAAGTAAAGCCATGTGAAGATCATGTTTTCTGTTTGTTTGTTTGTGAATTAATGTATGTGATAATATTTTGGCGTGAAGGCAGACAGTACGAAAGCTACCGGGGTAGAAGCGCTCACCTTTTTGTCATACCAGTAGTCCAGGCACGTTGGGATATCACTGAGGGCTGATGAACACAATAATGGTAAAACAAAAATGACAAACATATGTCACAGAGTTTATAGAGTTACCTACAGAGATGTTAAAATAAACCTAAGACCATTGAAAACAAAAAAGTAAATAAGCATTTCTCTATTGACAAATAAGAATGTTGAAACCGTTCAAGCGTACGAACATTCTTCAACAATGATATGAGGTTTATATTTAATGGTTACGTACATAAACGACCGTCAAAATGTTGAACCAGCGTTTGTACTTTTATTATGTAACTGATAGCAATACTTTTGAAATATCGTTTGGCGTTTTCCTTCAAGCAAATACTGAACAGAATCCAAGAAGGAGAATTTTCAGTTTAATTCATCGACGTCCATTACTCTTAAATACAATTTAATAACACAAAGGCACTCACTCAAATTGACATAGTCGAGCAGAATAAAAAAAATATGTTTATTATACAAAATATGTTTAATTCATCGACGTCCATTACTCTTAAATACAATTTTATAACACAAAGGCACTCACTCAAATTGACATAGTCGAGCGTAATAAAAAAAATATGTTTATTATAAAGAGAGTGAAATTAACACAGTCCTACACAAAGAGCTGTATATAAGAAAGCTATTACAGCTCGGGTCCTACCATAAAGATTGAACTCTTCAAGACACGTCTTCGAGTTGACGATGTCCCAGAATCGAATCGATCGCGCACTCGATGCGATGGCGATCCTGTTGACGTTGCCCATGAAGACGATGTCGCTGTACCAGGTCCTGAACCGCCTTTTGGACCCATTCCGTGAGTCTTCGGCTCCCTCTCGCATCTCCAGGCAATTCTCCAGGTGGAGATTCTCGTCAAAGACGCACAGGGTCCCCTCCTGTGAAGTTAATTTCAAAGAATTGTCACAGTCACATTATCATGTTTTGTACTCACCTATTTATTTACTTTCTGTATACAAATTGTTGATGCTGTGTCAATTTAAGTTGCAATATAAGTGCGATGTCGCTGTCCCGGGTCTTAAAAGATCTCTCAGACACATTCCCTGAATATTATGAAGCTCCATCTTTAGGCAATTCCAAAGGTGGAGATTCTTGTAAAAAATATCATACCAGTTTAATTATGATTTAACATATACTAATTATACCCAGTAAATAAAAAAGGGACCGGTACAACTATAGGATAATGCTATACATCTAGCGATATACATACCTTGCTGAGTGTGACATAACGGCACGGGTTCTCTAGGACCATTGTACACCACACGATGTCTTGCTGCGAGAAACAAGAATATAAAACAGAGAAGGGATGTATAAATCATGGAAGAAGTGTTAAAAAACCCCATCTAATTAGGCTCTCGCATAGTGTTTATAATTAAGTAATTATTACTTACTTATTAGCCCTACGAGTGTCAAATTAAATATTATAAAAACATGTATTTATAATCAATTATTATGAAGCGAAATATTACAATTAAGTCTCAAAGAAACGTAGAGAGGAATAATATAGAAAGAGCATTTGAGCACAATTCACTAATGTAAACAAAAATGAAATGTTTCAGACTGGCTCGAAACTTTCCTCCTGTATCAGATTGTTTTACATGATAATTATAAGGGCAGGTTGGATCCAGAGCATATAGATGCAGCAAACTGGAAAGTGCGCTGGCCATTTGTCTTGTTTTTTACCAGAATGGTGGGTTAACGAGATTCTTTGAACCTGAGCGGAGGTATCGAAAATAATAATATACCTTATTCTGAGGGATGTGTCTTATTTTGGGCTGGGTGCAGAAGACTACATTCTTCCTCAGCTCCATGTTGTCATTCTCCCTGTAATGCAGCAGCATGTACGTCACAAACTCGTTCCAGTCTACCATCCCATCGGCTGAGGTATCCACCTGACATGATGCGCAACAACGAGAAAAAAACATATTATTATCAAATCAAATAATGATGTTCTCTTTCTGTTTTGTATTTGTTACGACTGAGCATATTTTGTCCTGTTCCCTACTAGATTGCTCACTATCATCATAGAGTTAATAGAGGGCCCGCCATGCTCCCGTATAGGCAATGGATGAAGGGTTAATTAATGCAGAAACATGAAGTCACAAACTTGTTCCAGTCTACCATCCCATCAGCTGAGGTATCCACCTGCAATTATACACAACAACGAACAAAAACTAAAAAAATAATAATCAATACTGTTTTCAATAGTAAATTATATTTTCCTTTTCTGTTGTATATTAAAACTATGTGCAAAATAACACGTTCCCTACTAGATTGTTAACAATCCTCATAGGGTGGTATTCTACTAAATGTAGCAACTTAGGCTGGACTAAATGGACATAAAATACCACTAACCAGTACAAACCATTCCACCACAGTGGAATTTGACCAGCACATTGATTGTTGTCATACACCACTAGGGATAAATCATATTGTGTTGAACAAGTCACCAGTTATATTATGTCCTCTGACTAAAAGGACAGTATATAACTAGAGACAAGCATAACATTACAATTATGTTCCTTTTTGTTGTTTAAAGGGATCACATTATCGGGTAACATTATCGAAATTCACAAATTACTTATAATTAAAGAGCAGTTCTCACATTACGTACTTCGTTGTAATCGTATTACCAATAGAAACATGTAACAGGTTTCGGTTTTCCGAATTTCTCTTTGGTTATAAATATATCTATGATTGAAGTGTTTGGATTTGATAGTCTCCCTGGGAGACTTACAAATGTAATTAACTTTCAATTTCAACTTGCAAATAAAAGCAAATGAGTTGGCAAATATCACTTTGTATTTTCGCTCACTACTCGGTCATTAGGGGGTTTACCACCCCCCCCCCCCTTGGGCTGCCAAGTGAAAATGTGATGTGCATAGAAAAACGCCATCATGTGTCCAGACCCACACAGTATCCGCATCGTCATTGGGTCAACCCCCCCCCCCCCCTCCCCCTTAGCAAAAAGCTAGATCCGCCCCTGTATGGTATTCATTTACCATGGTATTTGCACACATCACCCAGTGGACATTTTAGATCACATACATACACATTTCATCAACCCTTCGTCAGTTTTGGCACCTGTCAAATAGATTCCTTTAAAGTGATCCATTTACTTTGTCAAATGCATCCAAAATCGCCTTTTTCAGCTTTCATATTTATCTTGTTCCTTCTTCCATAAGAAGGGAATGGGTTTTGGTTTTCTTCCTGTATAAGGAGACAGTCATATATTTTTTATTATTAAATAAAAAGTGTTTTAGGAACGTTTCTTATTTCCAAAAATGCCGTCGACTTTAAAAGAATGTGTGTTAGGTATATACTGTACTGATTCATATTTATATATGATAATACGTTTGCATAAATGGGATAAAGATGGTTAAACTTGAAATACTTTGTACATGTATTTGAATTCTTGATACTATTATATAATATGTTCATAATTATAGTGAACGTGTGATATAAATATTTTGTTCGAATAACAACCTGATAAATATTATGTGTGTTTACAATTTTATTGCATAATTACCATTGAAACAGAAATTCTAAAATTATCACTGTCATGATTGTACACACTCTAATTGAATGCATTTATACAAATGAAAGAAAAGGGAGATATGGTAATGGTCGTGGCGACAGAAAATTATTAAATATTTGACGCGTTATACAATATATTGTAAAATATTTATAATCATTATAAATATTGTTCCTATTATGGGATATTTGTAAGGCGCGTGGTGTCACTATGGCAACTTTATTGTTGTCATGACAATGAAAAGCTACGCGGATATGTATACCATTGTGCGGTTCTTTTGCTGAAAGAGAACTCAGAACTACGCTTGAATCAGATTATTGCTCGAGACAATTATGAAAGATGAATGAAACTAAAATGTAATATCGCTGTCAGAGTTGATGGATATATTGATCTGCTTTTGGTTTTATTGTGAACGTTTTCGTTTTATTTTGTCAATGGTCTAAGATCACATGACCCAATTGGCATTTAAACTGAGCCTCATTACCTATTATGCAAGTGGACAAAAATGAAATGAGACGTAATCATATTTTGTAAACTATTGTTGTGTCTATGAGTAAATACTGGTTCCTTTAATCTATATTGCAACATTTTTGCCATGAAGCTGAAGCAGAAGCCGTATGGCCATGGTCTGACCTCATCTAACCCAATTGGCATTTAAAATAAGCCTCATTAACTTATTTCAATGGTAAAACGTCCTAAACAAATTGCCTTCTATTGTTCTGGCGCATTGCTGCATCTAATGTCAAAACAGTCCGTCGCTGGAAATGAGCATACTTTCTGCCCAATTAATTTTTGATCGATTAATCAATGTATTAATTGACATTTTAAGAGAATCGCATTGATCTCTTTTTCTTTCATATTATAGGGGGAAATTGTATTTTCCAAAGATATGATTATCTACATCATTATCATCCATATCGTCATAATTATCATCATCATCATCATCATCTTCATCATCATCATCATCATCATCATCATCATCATAATCATCATCATAATCATCATCATCATCATCATCATCATCATCATCATCATCATCACAATTAAATAATAGTGTAAAGCGCCTTCACATGATTTTTAGAGTGATCCATTAAATTGTCAAATTCAACCAAAATCACTTAAAGTTTTGGCATTTCTCTTGTGTACTCTGTGTTTTTGTTTATGGCTAGAGAATATTCTCGTTTTTTGTTTATTGTAGTAACAATTAATGGGCAGTATATTATAGGTTCTAAAATCTGACATGTTTGTTCACTTTTTTCACTAGTTTAGGTAAACCTTTTTCTTTTTCTATGAAACTATTACACACATAATTCATAAGAATCTTGCAATAATATTGGTAAATTATTGAAGTCTGAAATATCACTTTAGCGAGTTTTGGAATGAAGTTAATAGAACAATTTTAAGTCTTTTTCGAAACTAGAACTGACCTTGGCAAAAAGCGCCTCGAGATGGGCGTCCCAATCCGACGACTTGAGGAGGCTCCGAACCATGGATTTAAACTCGCCCAAAGTCACGTTTCCCGCCTCCCTGCGGATGATTCGCCCCGGGGAGTAGGTGCCATCGTCGGGCATCTCGTCCGTGGGCTCGTGGTCGGCGAACTTGGACATGAGCTCCTTGAGGTGGTGGAGGTTTAGCTGGTCCTCGAAGAGGGTAACACCAGCACCCTCCCTGTTCGAACAGAAAATATGTAATTTGCTTTAATTTTTAATTCAATTTAAATTAAATTAATTAAATTTATTTTAATTTAATTTCATCCATATTCTGTATTAAAAACGACAATGGACAATTACAACCTGATAAATTGGTAATATAACAAACATGATTCGGCAGGTATAGCTATATATAGATGCTCAGGAAAAATAAAGGTGTTATTCTCAGGTAATGTAAACATATAAACACACACTTTTGTTTAAATTAATAAGAATACGTGCATTGGAAAACAAACACAAACAACACACGAACATGAGGAGAAATCGACAAAGGGTGAGGGAGGGGGGGGGGGGGGGGGGGGGGGGGGAGGCAGTGGGGGAATGTACTAGTTTTCCCGCCCCGAGCCTTTCTCCTCGTTCGCCAATGGTAGCGTGCATTAATTAATTGCGTTTTAATAAACGGACGTGCATAATTGTGTCACAGAGACGGTGAAAACAAACAACCCACATATGAATTTGTATATTACACTCGTATTCCCTCGGGGGTCTGCAGCTGTACATAATGTATCAGTCATTAATGTGACACGGGAACCACTTATTGGAACAATTTAATCAGTCAAAGTAAATATACACAAAACACACAATGGAAATTATCGGTACACAAACCACAACGAACTTAATAAAAAATAATTTTCTAAATTTATATATAATTCATTCAAATTATCACGGGAGCCACTTATTGGAACAAATTAATTAGTAAAAAAAAAAAACTGCAATGGAAGTTATAAGTACACAAACTACATCGAATTTAATAAGAAATGATTTATGTGATTTATATATATAAATTCATTCAAATTATCATGGACATAAATCATGTCAATGGATCACTACTTGAAGAAATCAAACGACACATTTTTACTGCGGTACATGAAAACTCAAAAGGAAAACTACATTGCCTCAAGTTGTGGATGTTAATTTAGTATCTGTACATTATTATACGTTTACACTTTCGGCGAGACGAACATGTTTATTGGCACGTTGTCATGGTAGTAGACTATAAACACACAATTGCAGCGTCAAAATCAAATGCGTTGCTAGAAAATAAATGATATACAAGGCGGCATAATTATCTATCAATTTTCTGCATAATAACAACTTCGTCATGTTCAATATGGTATGATATTCTTGTTTAAAAAACTGAAACTGAAATGCAGCCAGTGATATATCAATAAATAAGGAGTGAATTTAAACAAGTTTATGCAAGATCGCTTCGTAGCTATAACATAGTATGAATCTGTATAATTACGCAGCGATAAGAACTCAATATAAACATAGGGACTCTTTTACCACCAAGGCTATCGTATGTTTAACCTGTTTAAAGTGATCCACTAACTTTGTCAAATTCGTCCATATTCACTTGAAGCTTCACATTTCTCTTGTATAATTCACAAGATATGGAATTGGTTTTGGCTTTTCAAACGTCTCCCTATATAGTGTGGAGATATGCATCATAATAATTGAATTGTAAAGCGTCCCTGAACGCTTTTCGATCGTAGTCAAAAATCAATGGGTAGTACGTAGGCGAAACAATCTGTCATCAATTTATCTTGTTTTTACTAGGAAATAGTGCATCTTGTCCATGAAACTATATCACACATCATTCAGAAAAATCTTACAATGATTTTTGCAAAGCGATATTAGAGACTTCAATCATATTACCAATTTGGTAATATGATTCAAGTCTCTAATATCGCTTTGCAAAAAAACAAAACATTATTAAGTTAATGGATCACTTTAATCAAGTATACACTTCTATAGCTCATTGAAGTCAATTTAAAAGCCACTCATTGCAGCAGCTCTTATACTATACATTCTTCAGCCCAGTGCCAAATAGACCACTCTTCCGCGTATATTGCCTCTTCCAATATACTGTCTAACTCATGATTAAATATACATACTGCACAATAATGATAATAAAGTCAAGAGGCGTAACTGGTGTAGACAGGTGGGGAGGGGGTACGAAATCCCTTTAAATGTATGATATTTACTGTATATGATTTTAATTGTCATTGTGCTTAGCTATAGTTTAAGTTTACATATTATGTGAGCTATTTTGTTCTGTACAATCTAATATTATTTGATTTTGTAGTTGGAAATGAACTAAACTGAACTGAACATGACAATGGTGTTTCAGTCTTTACGTAATCGTTTACTTTTCTTTACAGAATTAGGATGGGGTTGCCAGGGGTCATGACTTGAATTATTCAGAGGGGGGGGGGGGGGGGGGGGGGTGTTAATCGCCCCCTTGTCACCTTGTATAGTAGCTAGGCCGAGGGGCATATAATTATCCCGCATTGGGCGTAACTATAGACGCCGACCAGTTTGCACAGTAACCGGCCTATTCACTCTCTCTGTTTACCAAGCAAATAGAATACGCGACATGACAAATGGCGTAAAGCTCGAGTTAAAGCGATGAAAATACCTTGTAGCTTTTTTTGTGTAATTCACTAATGCAAGTCACCTTCATTTTGTCAGACTTCAGTGGTATAGGTTGTAAGACTAATACATCATGGCCATATATAGTAGAATATATTTCTCCGGTTCTTCAAATACGAATAAAGTTGATTGTATATACATTACAGCCATAATTTTATAGGATACTATATCTAATCCTCTTTCTGATATCTATTCTAACAAGCCAGTTGCGTGAAGATATCAAAAACATTTTTAATTGGGACAAAACAACTCAAACATTGTTTGAATTAATTAAAGTTTTTCGTATTTTTAAGAATCATAGTGTAATAATAAATTACACTTGCATGCATTATGGTCTATGAATATTGCTTCTGGGCTACTTCTCAGCCTGTACGATCACATTGCTAAGAAAACTACCTAGTTATTAACTTGGTTAAAGTGATTGCTGTCACTTGTCACCAAGTCAATACTATCAATGAGTTACTTAGCCTGTGGCCAATACTACATTAATACAATGTCCCCTTTATCTTTACATCTCCCAATGCACGGACAAACCACTTAAAATGGATCTTAAGTGGCGTTTCATCCAATTCTGTCTTGAGGTAAACACGGTTAAATGATATAGAACAAAATGACACGTCTTCTTATTTTAAGTGTTTGAATCACTTGTGTATTGCCCATAACGATGTCCATTAAATATCGGTAAACAGGTAAAGGATAACAATGATTTTGTTGTTAACACTTAACAAAAGTTATCTCCTTTTCTCCGCATCTTCTTCCTCTCATAATTTGTCCCTTTCTCCTCCCTCTCCTCTTCTCCATCTCATCTTTCTTTTTCTTTTTTCTATTTAGTCTACTAAATTTTGGGTAACATCTTATGTCTCATCTTTCTTTTTCTTTGTATTTAGTCTACTAAATTTTGGGTAGCATCTTATATATGATTGGTATTGTAAACATAATCGTTGTCTTTTTGTATACTTTTAGTATAAACGTAATTTATATGCACGCATTTCTGAAATCTCGATAAATAGAAATAGTATAAATGAAGAAAAAAACATTTTAGAGAGAGAGGTATGGGGAGAAATACGGAGAGAGAAAGGGGGGGGGGTAGAGGGTGAAAAGTGGAGAGGTGGAAAGATTATTGCAATTATTTCCTAAGTGTCAAAATCACATCCATTAGGAATTTGTCATGAAGCTCTAATTACCCATGTGAGGGGTTACATATAATTACTACCGGTGTCTTTCTGTTCGAAGGCCTCAAAGTCCACGGATAGCTGAATTCCAAATAAAGCATCGCTTTGTGACTTGGATCCGATTAGAGATATTTAATACTCGAAGCCTCTTGACCAAGTCTGTACATAGAGGAATATGATAATCCTCTTTGTATAATTATGCATTGAGTACCAAAAGTAAAAACCATTCGTATAGCAAGCCTTGCTTTGCTCTCTCAAAGTAGAGATCCTCTAGTTGTTAACAAGATATGGTGGTTGAAAGTGTAGTTTTGTTAACGTGGTAAAATTGCGAATTCATACCAATTTTGAGGAATAATTTATGATACTCATCTTTGTCTAATTATGCTTTGAGTTTGCCCAAATCATGGCGAGCCGTGCTTTGCAATCTGAAGGTAGACATCTAGCTCATGTCTGCTTGTAGTTACTCATTGACAATATACAGGGTGATGTGGTCGATGTTTTGTAATTAAACGTGGTAGAATTGCGAATTACAATTTTTGGGAATATGATAATCATCTTCGTCTAATTATGCATTGAGAACCAACATTATAAATTATAGCGACCTTTCCTTTTGAAATCTCAAGGTAGAAGTCCTGCTGTAGTAGTAACAATGATGTAGTTGACAATGTAATTTGTGTTCACGACGTTTTGGTAATTATCCATATTGAGTCAATTATAATACTAAATGTGTTTTAGTTGCAAAGGAGTACCAAAAACAAAATTTAAAAAAAGATTTTTTTTCGAAACCGGGCATAATATCAACAACATTAGTTACTAACGAATCCTGTAAAAAATCAGGTAATTTATATAAGACCCGAAATTACATCTGTCAAACGGACTTATCTACTGATAAGTTTGATTCAAGGAAAAGAAGCCGACAGGACCTTCAAGTATAGTTCTTGAATCAGCTATAGTCGAAATCATACGGCTCTGGTCGAAGTAAACAAGTCACTTCTATGTCTTCAATTTGCACAGGAGCGTCGCTTTTCAATTATCATCTTGTTGGAAGGAGGTATTAGAATGAGTGTCTTGTCAACGGAGGAGGGGTAATTGGAGTCTTGTAGCTATTTGCTATACGGCCATTATTGTCAAATTATTATAACAATAGCACATCGAAGGTGACAATTACAATCGGGGACGGAATGGGAAAGCAGGGGGTGTGCTGGTTACCGGTTGGCTACAGTGGGCACGGGGGCACAGTGGGGGGGGGGGGGGGGGGGGTGGCACGGTGGTACCGCCTTCCCCCCAATGGTAGTAATTATAGTTTGCCTGTTCATATTCCAAAATATATACAACCAGATTTCCAGTTTTAATACCGTAGTTTGATAATTTATATCAGTGCAGTATTATTTGCTGCGTCCATTATTTTCAAATGATTATAACGATAGCAGCTCGAAGGTGGGACGGGATGGGAAGGCTGGGGTGTGATTGTATCGTAGCTACGGGGAGGAGGAGGGGGAGGAGGAGGGGGAGGGGGGGGGGGGGGTGCACGGGTGTACCGCCCCCAATAATAGTAATTATAATTTGCCTGGTTAATATACCAAAAGATATACAACCAGATTACCAGTTTTAATAGTGTATAATAATATATCAGTGTATTATTATTTGCTACGGTTATCATTGTCGCATTATTATAATAATATACATGTAGCACCTAGAAGATAGATGACGATTAAAATCGGGGACGGGATGGGAATGCCGGGGGTGTTCTAGTTATGCGCATCTACGGGGGCACGGGGGGGGGGGGGGGGCGAGTTCTCCCTCCAATGATATAAAACAAAAACAATACAAACGTATAAGGTTCATCTCATCGACAACTTCAAGCAACTATCATGACTATGGGCCTTCCACCTTGATTAACATGAAAAACACTGGCAACCAGCTGGTATTTTGTTGCATTTTTGCATCATTATCATCGTCCCCGTCATTCTCATCATTTTGATGATACTTAAAGTGATCCATTGACTTTATATTATCCCCAAAAGTAATGTTTGAGACTTCAATCATATACCAATTAATTTTCATTGTAAGATTCTTGAGAATGATATGTGAGAATTTCATAGAAAAGGAACAAAGTTTACCTAGTGAAAACAAAGAAAATAAATGTCTGATTTGATTCTTATCGCTCGCGTGAAGTATCCAAATTAGGGTATACTATGGACGATTGAGTATCCAAATTTAGATACTCTTGACTACGGTCGGAAACCGACTATAGACGCTCTCAAATTAAATCTTAAATTTATCAATGATTATGGAGACATTTGACAAATCAAAACCCATTTCATTCTTCTGTTACCATTAGTCAAACAACAATGTACAAGAGAAGTGAGAAAGCTCCAAGTGATTTTGGTTGAAATTGTACAAAGTTAATGGATTACTTTAACAGTCATATAAACCAGTTATATACTATACTATAATTTCCTACTGCATAAATATCTCTTGCAATATTGCACATAATGGATTTTGTTATTATATTTAATTTTGATAATTTTGTTTTGTTTCGCCAATATAAAATACGTATATAGCATAATATCCTTTTTAGATAGATATACATAAACATCTTAATACAAACAGACACATGTCGAGAGTGTCTTTGTGTTTTAGGTAATAATACTTAGTGAAGAAACCAACTCAACTTTTTTCTTACTACATTTTTCAAAGTCCCATATTAGAGAGCTAATTAATATATGACCCACCAGGTTCTCCTAGGAAATGGGTTAAAGGGGTATTCCGGGCCTGATAAAACCATTCGTTATTTGAATAAGCAAAATAAGAGGCATAATTGGTGAAAATTTGATCAAAATCAGACAAGAAACACGGGAGTTATACCTATTTGAACATCATGTAGTAATGAGCGATCGTTTCAAAATTGCCGCCATATGCAACATCATTGACGAGCAACTCGCCATGGCTTTAGTAGATGAAAATACACTTATTTCTCATTTTCGTTGCTAAAAATTAATTTTTCTCTGCTTGTTTTCACGAATTCATAGAAGAATATCGACGGGCCAACCTCTTTGGAATTTGTAAGCTCATAAATTTGCTTTGTTATTAAGAAAATTTAAATTTTGTAAAATTTCCATGTAGAAGTCAAAATGGCTGCAGCTCGCAAGTGACGTCACGATCGATAGCAATTGCGAACGATACTAAAAATCGGAGCAAAGTTCATCCTGTCATAACTTTTTTATTGCTCTACCGTTTTGGCTCAGATTTTCGATCATGATTCTTCATATTCACTTCATTTTATAGCAAACATCACATTTCTGGGGTGGAATTCCCCTTTAAGAATGCTGGTGAAAACCAACAATCAGAAAAGCAGTTCTAAGAACGAAGTTAGGCAAAGCAAGAAATAATAATAATAATAAAGAAGTCTATAATGCGCCCATTCCACCTTTTTCAAGGTGCTCAGGGAGCAGTTAACTCATCTTTACACACAAATAATACACAAATAATTATTGAGAATATCAAAACAGAAAATCCAATCAATAACATTATAAAGGACAGGCGTTTATACTTACTCGGTGTCCATTTTTCCCAGCCAGAAACTACCTGCAGTCCAAAGAGTGTGTTTGCTGCTTGGCGTCACCCGGGAAAACAGGCCGATCGGTCCTTCGGCCTCTCGATGGAGTGTACGTACGTCGTGTCGGACACAGCGTATACAATTTATTTTGTTTCAATCACATTTGCGATCAGCTGCTAGTATAATTATGTAATAATGTTATATTGGTATCGGTTGTAATTTACTTTCATTGCACTTTCATTGGCATTTGCATTTGCGATGAGAAAAATCGGCCGTCGTTGTTTTGTAGGCGGGTATAAATATCATTATGCGCACCAAGTAATCCATCGTGGATAAATCAGCCTCAGTAAATAACCAGACACTGGTCACATGCATGCAGCCCCCTTTTCGCATCATCCACTCCCGAGTCACATCACAATTCCTTTTAGCGTTCAGTAACCACGGTAACGGTGAACAGTTTGGAACGATCCGTTGCAACATCCAGAGTATATAGTCACGAATGCAGGGTTGATGTTTCGGTTCTTATAATCATTTTACTGTCACTTCGAACTAACTAAAAGCATTGTATAATACAGGATTCGTATTGGACATATTGAATCTTGATATGTTGTAATTTGTCCGTGCCTACAATGTATAAAAGAAACAAATAATCTATCCTCTTTTATTGGTTTGTAAACAATATTCGTGATCATATACTTCTCACAAGCAGTACCCTTGCGCTTCCTGTTGCTTCGCATCTTCTCCTGTCTATATCATGTCAGTTCGAGCCGAATTTTGTCCACCAATCATTGAAAGCATGATGATATAGAAAGATTTCAAACTCCGTATCTAATGCATGTCGTCGTATAAAGCGAGTTAATAATGTTTACAAACTTCTTGAAGAAACACACACTGTCGTATAACTCCTTTTTCAAACTACATGCTCGTGTAAAGGCTGCATGAGTTACTTTTACTAGTGAGTGAGCTATAGATAGAATACTTTAAGAAATGAAGACCACAAACAAACCCTTGTTCAAAGTGATCGCGTTAAGACTGAGCTGTAATTCACGCTGAACAAACACCGTTAGAGGGTTTCGACCGGAGGTTGAAATCACGGACGATGGTGGCACCATGTATATATAGACCAGAGTATACTGTATTTATTTTAGGGTCCGTTAATATTTTAGACCTATTACTGCATGTTTTTTCATGAGCATAGTCGTTTGGTCCTTGTATATAGATCCAGCACCAGTGAACTACGCACAAGCCTCATCATCGTTACACATCATACTGATGAAAAGTCTAGCTGAAATTGAAGGAAAAAAAAGTATAAGTGTAAATGTACCGCGTGTAAACATTATATAAACGAATAATTGGGTCAATCAATGACATGCATGTATACGTTGGTATATTGATCATTCCCATTTCCATGTTTGTAAATATTGTTGCAAATGACACTGCAACTCAGCTTGTAGCTGCGAATGTGACATTTTGTTGAATAAATACCATTATTATTATTATTATTATTATTATTCATTGTAGAAGCTGTTATAATTGAACCATTTGCGTGTTTAATGCTTGATGCTTCGTATATGAAGAAGAAGATAATTATATGCAATCATAGTAATTAATTATGCTGTGCATGACATATTCAGCGAACATTTTTGTTGTTGTTTTACTGCATGTAGTTATAATTTCATTTTTTGTTATCGGATGAGCAGCAAATTAATCTCCTCAATACCGTTGTCACTATACTGTATGTGCAAATCAATAGTATTTCACGATTTTGGCACTGTAATGTTTAAAACAATGGCTTTCCTATCCTATTGGGCATTACTCCCCCTCTCCTCGACACGTACACCAAACAAAGACTGATAAATAATTCAAATAATTAGTTGACTGTGTAAATGATAAACTCGATCGTGTGTTGAACTTGCTCGTGACAGTCGCCCGTTATATTATTTTGTACTGGCACTTATACGGGTAGTTCACATTGGTAAATTTTGTTGTGAAATATTAAAATGAATAGTGACTGAGTGATTGTTGAATCGGTAATACAAATTGAAAAAAGAGGGAGAGATATACAAAACGTTTACGTTGATTAAATCGTTCAGCTAATTATTCATTCAAAAACACTCGCCGGCCATGCATTAATTCCCTAACGTCATCATAATCATAATAAGTTCATTATGTTGTGAAATATCGTGATATAGAGCGTACACGTGTTTAAACAGTAGTAGGCAAATGCAAACAAAAGAACGTCGACTAAAACTCTACTTGAACTTTATGCTTAGATTATTCAGTTGATAATTTATTACAAGAAAAAGAAGATCGAACTCCCTAATTTTGCTTAAGATGGTTTAGTCAGTACATTCATTGCGTCTCTGTGGTACTTATAATTACAGATGGTTCATAATTTAATACGAAAATCATAATCATCTTTGCTGAAATACTTATAGTAAAGAAAATGATTAGGATATATTTGATACATTAATCATAACTTTAAAAACCTACATACATGTATTATGAGCAAATTATTATTTTGAATGTATTATTTTGAATGTCATAATTTTGTAATAAGTATACAACTGTAGTTTTATAAATACTTAAAATGTCTAAAAACTGACATTTTGTGTGTGTTTGATAACGAACCTTTTCACCTATAAAAGGGATCTAGTAACTGTTTTGACATGTGAAAATTACTGAAGAAGGGTTGATAAAGTGGTAATCTGATATGTACACTGAGTGATGTGTGAACAGTTCCATGTTAAATTAATGTCATTTGACTGAGTATAATGAGGTAAAATATGTTGGTAACTCATTGCACTAACTTAGTACTAAGTTTAAATTCTCTAGAGGATAAAGTCAAATCCAAACCATTAACATTTTTTGAAAGAAAGAGAAATTCGGAATATTCGAAACCCATGCTTATATTGGTCATACGAATACAACGAGGCATGAGCGAACTGCAAGAGTTCGAAGAAAGTTATGTGGATTTTGACAATGTTACACAATCCCTTTAAAAACAATCGATCACTGTCTTCTCCACGCTGAAACCTGAACACGCGGGACCCGATCGTATGACACGTCTGATAGTGTGCAAAGTCGAGAAGGGTCCTTTCTCTATCCCAAACATTGCCAAAGTTACACAAACAATTAGGTCTTGAAGTCCAACATATTTACCTATCCTCTTTCGAAATCCAAATACACGCCGCATACTTTGTGTAACATTAGTCAGAGTGTGTTATCTTAAACAATGTGCAGAAGCGTATAAGGGGCGGGACATAATATTGCCTACTATATTTATATTATAGGATGTTATTGTTGTTTTAGGGATATCATTCCATTCTACACATTCAGATAGATTCCTGCCCCCCCCCCCCCCAAATCATGTTACCCCCTCCGCGGGTAATATATATATGACAAAAACAAATACATCACGCTATTAATATTATCAATCTTTCTACCCCCCCCCCCTTATTTGAAATCTTGT
This sequence comes from Echinarachnius parma, assembly GCA_037951105.1. Classification (NCBI taxonomy): domain Eukaryota; kingdom Metazoa; phylum Echinodermata; class Echinoidea; order Clypeasteroida; family Echinarachniidae; genus Echinarachnius; species Echinarachnius parma. Next base: position 57,162 of record JBAMJV010000272.1, on the reverse strand, counting down.
AAGGGGCGTAACCACGGGAGGGGGGGGGGGGGTAGCACTGGGGGCACGTGACCCCAATAATTTGACATTTTCTTATAAAACTAAAATAATCCATAGGCAAGAAAGGGGGCGGTACGGAGGGCACGTGACCCCAATAATTTGACAAAATCAATACAAACAATTTGGGGAAAATCATATAAAATAGAAATACGGTACATGGAGTGTGTCCCCAATAATCTGTATACCCAATTTGTTACTCAGCAGACTTAATTTATAAGCTTAGTGGAACCTCGCCAGTTGCTCAGTAAGGACATATTTAATACACCAAGCGCTTTAAAGAAAAATTCAGCGACTGGTTTTAATTCATGATTATTATGTAATAGAAATTTTAATTGAAATGAAATTGAGATAAACATGAAAAGAAATTCAATTAAAAAAAGTTTAACATTACTACATTTAATTCCATGGATATTTACACTATACTAACTTCATGCAGGCTAACATGCTTACTCTTGCTGAACAAAATATGCCATACGTTTCAATTTGCCGATAACAATTTCCAATACAAATGTCAATACAATTTCCACAAAACTGCAGCACTTAGAGTTATTCTTCCATCAAACGTACATGAATGTCCTTCAGTGTCTTTCGTGCAAGAGTTGCGGATCGATGGTCGCGAAACCAATTTTTTTGTTTTAGCTATATTATACCCTCATTATTGTGTTTTTTTTTTCGGTAGCGACTTGTTGCCAGTTTGTAAACAGATAGTGTGAAAGTTTGTTTCAGCTCGTGTTCTTTTTAAAAGAGGTTGAATGGAGGGAAAAGAAGATTGGGGGAGTATTGTTGAGGGGGATTTGGGATTCGGTCTTGGCTGGCTAAAATCTCACCCCCCTCAGCATCAACCGTGAAGAGACTTTTAGCGAACAATAGGAATCACTTGAAGGGACCGCCGTCTTAACAATAATTGGACAAAACATCACCAGTCCCGTTACATGGTGATTACTTGCCCTGGGGACATGGGAGAAAAGTCTTCACTTCACAGACCCACTTCACAGACCATTTTGATTTTGAAGAACATAATCAAACATATTATTCTCGAATTCAATTAATCGCCTATGGGCAGAATTGCCACGAGTTAGTTGGTCAATAATGTATATATTAGTATCCATTTTATTATCATGGGGAAGGGGAGCCAGGTGGCGATTTTTTTTTCCTACGAGCTTTTTTGTCCTAATGAATTATTCATAAGCAGCGATGTGGGCTACTCATGAATATTCGTAACTAGGATTAAGGTTTGAGTGAGTTTCAGGGTTATAATTACAATGAGACCATACTGACCATCAGCGGTTTACGTGGCCTATTGATCACGCTGTGGACTTCTGACACTTAATTGGTTCATGAATCCTCTCTTATGACTCTTTTTTCTTTTTTGCCATAATACATGGTGAGTAGCGGTTCATTTAGTAAATGTATCATGCAGAGTTTTCACTAGTCTGAAATCTAACAAAAAATTCGTAGGCAAATATCGCAGCCGGGGAGGGGGGGGGGGGGGGGGGGGGGGTGGGGGGCACTGACAAGAGTGTGCATGTTCAGAGCGTGCATGAATTAACTGTGTAGATGAAATATCTGTGAAAATTAAACTTGTGACATTTTAAATCAAGTTTCATGTACTGAATCTTCTCTTTTCAATTTTTATCAAAAATTCAATTGGAATACATACATAATAATAATCATGAATTGAAACCAGTCGTTGCAAAGTTATTTCGTGATCATGGTGATGGGCAGGCCTGGGATATCATGTAGTAGTATTGTATTTATGTGAGTAAAATCTCTGAACGAATTGATAAAATCAAAACAGAGCCACATAAATAGTCTACTCTACTAGTACTACAGCTACGGCTCTGAATCAAAATCTTGATAAAAATCACAGAAATACAATAATAATAGTAAATAAATGTAAAAAACTGCTGAAAACTGATTGTCCACTATACAAGACAGTGTAGTAAAAATTGTAAATCAGTAGTAAAACAAATCTTGAAGAGCGCCATCTGTAGTTACATACATTACAATTTCACAATTTCTTGCATTGGAAGACCGAGGCGGTGTTTACGCTTAGACTGGTAAGTTATTCCTTAATTAAATAAACTGTATTGGATCCATTTCGATAATTGAATGTATTATTACGAAGAGATTGATATTTAATATGTGATTGTTTCTAATAGGAAAGGAACGGCTGTGCAAACACACGATAAATCGAGCTTCAAAATAACCATAGAAAATTATACAGTCCCATATGTTCACATTTATGTTAGTGAGGACGGTTGCAAATTAATCAGAATACGTAACGCAAATTTTGTGTTGTGTCATGATTCTTCTAGTACTAGTAGTACTACTAATGTTAATGATCTGTGCTTTATTGTCCTACAGATCGGAAACTAACTAAGTAAATTGGCTCTTTGCAGATGTGTGTGAGTGTGCGTGTGTCTGTCGACGTCGGTGACTACAAAAAGTATGTGTAAAACTGTAATTAAATGACGTTACTCTAAGTTACCGTGATGGTAACACTTTATAGGCTTTAAAGGGAGTGATCCACTTTACCAAAATTCTTCAAATTTGGTACAAATCTGTACGATACTAATATTATGATGTGTATGAAATTTCATAGCTGTAAGTGCCACTATTCATCTGTAAACTAAGAAAAACTAACCTCCTGTTTTCTCCCCTCCGAGCAAAAGTTTCCTTTGCGAACGCTCGGTCGGCGAGCGAATTGTATTTGAAAGCACGCCATCTACTGAAATGCTAAGGCAATGAATGTAATTTGATCTCGCCTCGCGCGAGCTATTTCTGTCCGTCGATTCGGTTGGTATGATACAGAGGTCAGTGGTATGATATGGTGCGCCGGCGCGCCGTGTCAAAGACACTACAATTTGGCCATGTTACCGTGTGTGTGTGTGTGTTTGTGTAGTAGTAGTGCACACGTCGTATAATGTGTGCATGACTGGGTACTGGTAACGGTATAGCTAGCTCTGCGCTGCAGTCACAGCTTTATACCGCGACGAAATCCAGTTACTATACGTTTGGCTAATTTGCATAAAGTCAACCAAATCTGCCGTACTATGCGAAAGAAAGTAAACAAATTTACAACCCAATATGTCGAAAATTATAGATATTTACTCCTCAAAAATGTAATGATAATCATAAGTATGGATTGATGATTTCATAGATGTATTCAAAATTAGAATTTGATCACGAAAAATGTGAAATTTTGCTAATAAACGACACAATAAAAAACGACAAAAATTCGCTACAGAATTTCCTCAAAATGCATACTTTTCAATAGAGACTCCGCAAAAACATGATAATTTTTCGAATCTGCATATATATTCCTCTATCTACTTACGAAATTTCAAGAAACAATTCCCCCGCCCATGGATGTCAGAAAAAAATAGATGACCATGTCAAAACCAAACTGTCCGTCAAGTTGTCACGATCATATAAAATCATCATTGTCACTTATATACCATCACGATCATCACCATGATTATCAACATTATCATCACCATCATTATCATCAACATCATCATCACCACCGCATCGCCACGATCACGTCATCGTTGTCACGATCATAACATCATCATTGTTATAATATTGTTATCATCATCACCATGATTATCAACACCATCGACACCACATCATCATGATCATAACATGCATTGTCACGATCACGTCATTGTTGTAGCGATCATAACATCATCATCACCATCATTATCAACATCATCATCACCACCGCATCGCCACGATCACGTCATCGTTGTCACCGTGACAATGTCACGATCATATAAAATTATCATTGTCACTTATATACCATCACGATCATCACCATGATTATCAACATTATCAATCATCACCATCAACATCATCGCCATGCATTGTCACGATCACGTCATTGTTGTAGCGATCATAACATCATCATCACCATCATTATCATCATCATCATTACCACCGCATCGCCACGATCACGTCATGGTTGTCACGATCATAACATCATCATTGTCATAATATCGTCATCATCATCACCATGATTATCAACACCATCGACACCACATCATCATGATCATTGTTACGAATATCATCACGATCGTCATGTCATCATCACCATCATTATCAACATTATCACCATCACCACCGCATTGCCACCGCATCGCCACGATCACGTTATTTGTGTCTCATATACATCATCATTGTCGCGAATATTATCATGATTGTCACGTCATCTTCATCATTATCATCTACATCATCATCACCACCGCATCGCCACGAACCCGTCATCGTTGTCACGATCATATAAAATCATCATTGTCACTTATATACCATCACGATCATCACCATGATTATCAACATTATCATCACCATCAACATCATCGCCATGCATTGTCACGATCACGTCATTGTTGTAGCGATCATAACATCATCATCACCATCATTATCATCAACATCATCATCACCACCGCATCGCCACGATCACGTCATAGTTGTCACGATCATAACATCATCATTGTCATAATATCGTCATCATCATCACCATGATTATCAACACCATCGACACCACATCATCATGATCATAACATCATTGTTACGAATATCATCACGATCGTCATGTCATCATCACCATCATTATCAACATTATCATCAACATCATCACCATCGACATCATCACCACCGCATTGCCACCGCATCGCCACGATCACATTATTTGTGTCTCATATACATCATCATTGTCGCGAATATTATCATGATTGTCACGTCATCGTCATCATTATCATCACTATCAACATCTTCATCACCATCGACATCATCGCCACCACATCGTCACGATCATAACATCATTGTCACAATGTTTCTACAATTACGTCGTTGTCACGATCATAATACATCATCATTGTCACGAATATCGCCATGATCATCACGTCATCGTCATCATTATCATCACTATCAACATCTTCATCACCATCGACATCATCGCCACCGCATCGTCACGATCATAACATCATCATTGTCACAAATATCATCATGATCATCACCATCACCAACATTATCACCAACATCATCATCACCATCGACATCATTGCATCGTCACGATCACGCCATTGTTGTAGCGATCATAACACCATTGTCACAAATTTCATCACCATCATTATCACCTCATCACCACAATCACGTCATTGTCACAATCATCTTCAGGATTGTCATCACAACCATCACTGATTCAGCAAAGTCATTGTAATGATCACTTCAAAATCACAATAAATCCTATTATCAGTACATGTACTTAGAAAAATGTTATTTTCACACAATCAACTTACTTTCTTTTAAGCTTGACGTTTCAAACATCTTCGTTGTTCTTCATCAGAATGTCTGACCGCTAGATGGCGCGGTCAGACACTGGTAAATTGATTGTGTGAAAATAAAAATGTTCTAAGTAACAATTTCACAATCAGGTGAATCTTATTTTATCAATATTTCAAAAAAATTAATCAAAGGTTTGAACAAAATGTTGTAAATATAATATATGTTTGTTATTTTATAATAATCACATGCCAATCAAAATCAGAAAACAATCATGATATGACCATGTATAATACTATAACAAATCAATTGAAATTAAACAAAATTTCTCAATTCAATCCCCATTCTCTTAGAAAGCATGTGCCATGTTCAACAGCTATTATTTCACGTTATGAAAATATGTATCAGTCAATTTTCTTTTAAATTCCTTGAATCGTCTGCTCTGCTTTTTGCTACAATTACTACAAGAGGTACATGGTACATCTAACCCTAGGCACATCTACTTAGTAGGAGGTCCAGAGGTGATGGGATGTGACGATGAACAGCGCTGCATCCAACAAGGCCAAGGGCGCAATTCGTGGGAGTTCATCAACATTGTACATCGACATCGACGATGTAGCACGGTAGCAAGGACATTCTGCACCGGTATCCGAACTCGAATACTGTAAAAACAAGAAGATATCAATTGGCAACATACAAAAATTGGATTCATATCAATGAATCATTGCATGCAAATTATACAATAACAACATCAACACGATAAAGACAGGCGATTGTAGATAGTGACAGAGTCAGATGAGTTGTCAGATATGAAGGGAGAATATAGCCAAAATGGTTAAGCATAGATCGACATCCTTTCTGTGAATCTATGAAGTTTTTTCTCAACAATTAATGAATCATCACCAGACACTGCACCAGCGACCCATCATCATACATCATTATTCACTCGCAGCTCAGCCACGCCCACGGTCACACTCACAGTCACAGCACATAAATCGTTTCAATTCTTCCCATGTCGTGATCGTTATACTTCCGCAAAACTGCTTTAGAGATGTATATTTTCCACACTTAACTACCAAAGATTCATCTGAAATGTGTGACAATAATTTTCTTCTCCCATTAACTATGTTTCATCACGTGATTAACTTTTGACCAATCATAGAGCAAGATTCTTAGTAGGGACAAAGAAGACAAAGTTGAAGGAGGAGAAGAAGAACAAAAAAATAATAGAGGTTCAAGGTAATCCTTATAAATACTTAGAGAACTATACAAATGTTGAAATAAAGAATCAAGCTTTTTTGTTGAGATTGAACTCAATGCATGGTTGATTGGTTGGTTTGGTAACAAATGGCTAACATGTAGACTGTAATAGAAATTACAATTGCGAATCTTACCTTGCATCAGCAGGAGTGGAGATCTTATGAGGTTGGAACCCGCTGGTACTTGATCTGAAATAATAAATAAGAACCAGTTTACCAGTGAAATAGTTTCTTCTCATATTCTGGTGGACCGAACAAAAATTTACTGGCCCCAAAATTGTATTTTATGAGTAAGCTTTTTACTATTCAAAATATCACTCGTTCCTAATCAAACATGTGATTACACATGAAGCACGACACAATAGAAACAAGATTTTTTCATTATGCAAATGTTGGGTTGAAAATCTGCTTGCCGATCAGGCCACCAAAAAATTACTTAAAATTTACTGGGCCCAAAGTTGTATTTTATCAGTAAGCTTTTTATTATTCAAAATATCACTTGTTCCTAATCAAACATGTGATTACAGATGAAGCACGACACAATAGAAACAATATTGTTTTCATTATGTAAATGTCGGTTGAAAATCTGCTTGCCCGATCGGGCCACCAAAAAATTACTTTTACATGTTAGCCATTTGTTACCAAACCAACCAATCAACCATGCATTGAGTTCAATCTCAACAAAAAAGCTTGATTCTTTATTTTGAATCATCCAGAAAAAAATAAGTTAGTGTACTCTTTTCTGGATGATTCAAAATAAATAATCAAGCTTTTTTTGTTGAGATTGAACTCAATGCATGGTTGATTGGTTGGTCTGGTAACAAATGGCTAACATGTAGACTATAATAGAAATTACAATTGCGAATCTTACCTTGCATCAGCAGGAGTGGAGATCTTAGGAGGTTGGAATCCGCTGGTACTTGGTCTGAAATAATAAATAAGAACCAACAAATTATTAAATGACATTTGAATCTAATGCAGTCAGCCTCACGCACAACGCCCAAATATAGTTGTTATAATATAGTATAGTCAGGACTCCACACTCACATTTTTAGTCAGTGGCCCAGATTACCAGTGAAATAGTTTCTTCTCATATTCTGGTGGACCGAACAAAAATTTACTGGCCCCAAAATTATATTTTATGAGTAAGCTTTTTACTAAATTCAAAATATCACTCGTTCCTAATCAAACATGTGATTACAGATGAAGCACGACACAATAGAAACAAGATTGTTTTCATTATGTAAATGTCAGGTTGAAAATCTGCTTGCCCGATCGGGCCACCAAAAAATTACTTTTACATTTTGCTGGCCCCAGTAAAAAAAAATAAGTTAGTATGGGGATTTGTGTACTCTTTTCTGGATGATTCAACATCTTCACTCTTCTAAAGATTAATACCTCAATACATAGAGACACTTAACAATTGCAAACAGTTGTAAATGTAGCAATTGATTCCAACTTTAAAGACAATAATTGCCCTTGGGGCTTGGGCCAATAAGATTTGTGCATTTGGGTGCATTCATTATAACTTTACGATTGATTGCTAGTTTTTAAATGCAACAGGCTTCCTTGTCCATGGTTTACAAATAATTATACCACATCATTTGTTTTTGGCATGATAATAAAACAAGGCTTTTGAGAATTTGAGGGACCTAATGAGAGATGTTTATTTTTCACTCATAAAACAAAACTGTATGAGATCATGTAATTGATTTAAACACATGGTTGGCAAGATGAAATTGAGTCAATGTCTTACAAACTATCATGGAGAAGCTTTGGTTACATTAGTGGTATGAACTATATAAATTAATTTCAAATTTTACCTTGCATCAAAGCTTGATCCTGCTTGTGGGTGTTGTAGGCCAGAGCCGCCAGATGCACTAGTACTCGGTCTAGAATTAGGAAAGAAAGACATGCGCTTGATATGGAGTGAAACTTAGGTACCACAAGTTCACAACAAGACTTAGTATAAGAAAAATGTTTGTACCCCTGGCCCTAGGGGTATGTCTTGTGAATGAAAAGAGTACCCTGGCTAGCTACAGGCATAGCTCCTCTTGAAGTCCTGCTAACATTGATTTTACCAGCAGCGAAGTACGAAAAGTTTGGGGCCGCGAATCATAAAAAGAATGATTATAAATGTTGACCAAAATATTACAACAGACCATCGAGGGATAAGTGAATAGTACAGTGAGTAGTACGAGCCAATTGATTTCAAACAAGAATGTGATGCAAACAAGAATTTAAAAACTCACTGACACTGGTGACTGGTACATCAGCAGTAGAGTGCCTAGCCCTAGGGCTAGACTAGTCTATAGTGGTAATTGGTAAACAAACCAAACAGACTACCATACGTGTACTTACGAACTTAGTTCTAGTCACACAAGGGAGCAGAGCTATGCTGCCCTGTAAGGGAACAATGTGGGCCAGTAGGCAGTACAGAAAAAGTTTGTCAAACTTTCACACAAAATTCTGAACTTAAATTCAGCAAAATCAATCATAAATGGCACTAAAATTGTTGATACAAGTATTATTTGAACTTACCAAAATGGTCCAAATTATTCTTCAAATGTCGAAGAGAAGTGAAAATCTGCAGTTTTGGAATATACATCATTCATAATCCTTGTCCTTGTCCTTGGCTTGGCTTGGCTTGGCTTTACTTTTAGTTTTAGTTATTTTATTTTTAGTAAACAAATATTCAAACTAAGGAAAGAAACATTACGTTACGATTTCAATTCACTAGAGTTCAATAGAATAATAATAGTTTATAAAGAAAATACAGGCATAAATAATCACTCACCCTGCGATGTTTATAGCTTCACATTCAGTAGACGCGACCTGGTCATGGGCTGTCTGCACCGTCTGAGCATCCTCCACCAGAACCCTGGCAAGCTCACGAACCGTAACTCCCCGGGCCTTGGGCAAGTTCGCACCACCTTTCGTACACGTCCAAGTCAACGTTTATTCTCCTCACGTTCAGACGATAGTCGATACGTCTCGTCCCTCGTCAGCCTTGCTCTCTTTTTCGTACGGCATATAACAGTAACAGCAGGTCTCCCACGACCACGGCCACGCTTCCGTTCCTCTCCTCTCTCTCCTGATCCTCCTCCATTTCAAGGCTTCAATCGTAAATTTAGCGTCTTGTATCCGTGATATCGTGAATGACTATTGTAACGTACGTAATGCATTGCGCGCGCTATGCATGCGCATGCTAGCTATATATTGCGCGTACGTTATTTATATACTACTTCTATGGTACGTTACCGCACGTACGCGCGCGCGGTCGGTACCATAAGATCCAGCTGCCAGATTAGCTACTCGCCCGGCCGCGCGCCCGGCCGGCTCCGGCTGCGCTGGCCTGTAGACTAGGCCTACCGGAGAACGTCGAACCCGGGCAATTTTTACTATGATTATCTCCGCACTAAAACTGTCGCATCGCATGAATACCAAATACACTATCCAACAGCGAACGTAACGGGCGCTAGACAGATTATTGTGAGATTGGTTAGTAAATCGACGTCCCTCATTTTATTAATCTATAGCTAAAAAAAAAAATCATAAAATCCATAACTCCGCCAAAATACATTGTCAAGTCATAATCTTTTCAGAATAAATTCTAAAAATCATGATCTATAATATTTGAGGTTAATATGGCAACTTATATTTTTTGGCTTGCAAAAGTGGATCACTCCCTTTAACGGCAAACACACTTATAAAAAAAAAATATATATCATACTTTAAATAACATATCTCGGTTCATACTTACGAATTATGTTATGCATGGGCATCAATGATCCAAATCGTAAAATGTCTGATGCTCCATTCGTTTTATTTATACTGAAATTTACTATAAAACTGGCAAGATTACAGAAGTGACGAAAATGGTTTCTGAATTTGTTCGCTGCATGCAATATCAGGTGATCAAAAACTTGTCGGCAATGCACCCTAGGCCCTGTACTACGTACCATACATGCGAGTACGGTACATACAGTCCCTGGCTTGGCTTATTGTATTAGTCAACCGATCGCCCCGCGCATGCGCTATGCATTGCCGACGAGTTTTCGGTCACCTGACATTGCTTGCAGCGAACAAAGACGAAGGAAATAACAGTCATCATCATCATCATCATCAATTTGAGGTAAGTTATCATTCTTTTGCAACAAATTAAATAGCAAGCAAGGTAGGTTGAAGGTTTAATTCATGTCTAGAACTAAAAAAAATATAATAATAATAGATGTAAAGTTCTTGAAACCACCCGTCGCAAAATTCCTCCAAATTTGTTAACGTCTCGTCTTCACAGCGCCGTCCTACGGACGGCGCTGATCACAGTTACTCTAAGTAATGACGTCAATTGTTTTGACAAATGTGAATCTTCAATCGCTAGAAGTAGATAGAAAGGGCAGGCCACATCTACTAAAGTAAACGGTCCAGTCAGCTGGACCATTTACAGGCTATATACCAAAATATGATGTAGCGATTAGCAAAGCTTAATTACCGGCCATTTGTGCAGTTTACTAAATCTTGGGCAATATTCATTTCTCGTTCATCACTTTACCGTTGGTTTCAATTTAGGGAGCCTCGCTACACACATAGGTACATTACAATAGCGTTGTGCGGAGATCAACCTCTTCCGCCTGCTGCACTATCCAATACAAAAAAAAATTTTGTTGGCCGATTTCTCCCTCTATTTACCAGCAATGTGATCCACATGTGATCCACAATTCATATACTTTGATAATAATTACTGACTCTGTTTTGAAGACCGCAAAATGTAGAATTTTAAATTTTTTTTCCTTACCGATGCGTCCTAAAACATAGCGTTCAACTTTGGACCAGTACAGTGTACGAATGGGCGGTATGCTTATCTCCAGCGTATTAGCTTATATTGCGTGTAAATGTTCCAGCTGACTGGACCATTTACTTTAGTAGATGTGCATAGAGCAAGCATCATTTTTTTTTTGTCGTGCATGCTTTGGTAGAGATTGCTGTCCATGCAATGCATGGATAGTGGGCACTTTTGACACACAAGCTTATACAAATTTGTTTTGTTATTGTTATTGTTTCCTTGCATGAAAAAGAACTGTTAACTAATATCTTCATTAGTTACAAGGAATTATAAAGTTGATCATATCTATTAATAGTAATACAAATATTAATAATTTTTGTTCTGTATATTTTTTTTCTAGTGGAAATGGAGGAATCCACTAAAAAGCATGTCTTGTTGTATTGTACAGATCTCTTGCGGATACCTACAAAAATACAAATTACTTTTATAAAATGGATAAAGTGCCAATTAAAATTGTTTTACTTTTTTCCTCCATTGATACAGAATGATGGCCAGCCTTATACGAAGCTTGATGTCCAGTCATTTAGTGTGCAGGGCATGCCTCAGGTCCAGACATGCCACACGGTCCTTCTCTACGGGGAGTAGACGTCAGAGGATATGCATCGTGGGCAGTGGCCCGGCAGGATTCTATACTGCACAGTCACTACTAAAGGTTAGCAATTAAGTTTTAAAGATCTTGTTGATGAAGAGATATTGGTCTTTAATTATTCAAGTGATTTAATTTTACATTTTGACAAAGAAATGTTTACACAAAAGGCTTAATCGGGCGCTTGCCGGCAGCACATGTTTTTTCAGAAAGTGGCTTTTGAAGTCAGATATATCTAGATATATTAATTTTACACCTGAGCAAAAGTTGAAGTAACCATAATTATACTAAAATATTTGTATGTTTTTAATTTTATTGATTTTCATATATCAAATAAAAATGAGTTATTTCAATAATTGCTAATGAGAGCCTGAATTGTTAGTTGGAGTTGATAAGATTCAAATATATTTTGTCATTTATTTACAATTTCTTTTGTGTGATTTGTGTATCAGGGGAACAAGTCGCTGTGTGTGGACATCTATGATCGCCTGCCCGTTCCGTTTGGCCTGGTCAGATACGGCGTAGCACCGGATCATCCTGAAGTCAAGGTGAGATCAATTGCCTTTCATAGAGGTGTTGTGGCACGATGGGATAAAGGCTTGACTTCCAATCACGAGGGAGCCGAGATTGAAACCGAAGGATGCCCCAGTATGTGTGACCTTTAGCAAGTCACATAATCCACATCGATGTTCTCAACCCTGGGGGGTGTTTCACAAAGATCCTAAGTTGAACTTAATTCTAAGTGACTTCAAAAGTATGGAAAGCCATTAGTTTCTTTGAAAAAAACGTTGTAATTTCTTTTTCAAAGGCATTAATGTTCATTAAAATCATTAATATTTTCTATTATCAAGGAGATTTCATATTCTTGATGCAACATGTATGAAAAGACTAAATTTCTTGCTTTGCTGCTTTTGAATATATTGTATTCCAAGGCTACAAATGGCTTTCCATAATAGTTAAGTCCAACTAAATTCAACTTAGAATCTTTGTGAAACACCCCCCAGGAGTATTTAATGGGTACCATGGTGTTGCCTTGTTGCAGTTTGTGGCTGATATGTGACCTCACACCACAAAACGACCAATAAGTCGGGAAAAATGATTGTGCTAATTTTTAGATGACAGTAAAGTAGAAGTCAATACCTTTAAAATGGTATATAATGTGTCATATTTGGACTAAGCGAACCCTCTCAAAATGAGCAGCCAAGATTTGGAACATGGCTGAATCAGTTATAAAGTTAGGGAGAAAACGGGCCGTTCCAAAGATCGGCGTCCATTCAAGCACTGTATTCTGATCATATTTATTTGACTAAAAATCATATTTAAAAATAATTTCTGATGCTCAAAATTTCACAAAAGGTAGATTATGATACCCTCATTCAGGAAATAGCAAAATCCTGAATTTCATATTTTAAACAAAATTTGGCTATATCAGCTAATAGCAGACAAACTACCACAGCGACATGACGGTCGTTTTGTGGTGTAAGGTCACATATGCTCTCTAGGGTGTAGAGATGGTGCACAAGATACATGGTATATTGGTTCAGGCCTTTGTCTTGTGTCAGGTGTGTCCTTCAGCAAGACACCTTCTACATTCCTGCTCTTAACCCAGGAGTATTTATTATAAATGGGTACTTGGTCAGGTGTTAATTAGCCTGTAGGGCCCCGACCAGCATGCACTAGTATGCTCGCCAGGGTGTTGAGATGGTGCACAATATAACTGCATGGGTTTCAACTGTACCTGCTGACTAAGGGTAATAATAATGTTACAGTGCTTTGATAGTATCACTGTTTTAAAAACTTAAATGCAATCTAATATAATTATTTATTATTACTATTCGAGTTTCAGAGTAATTGAAAGTAATATTTTGCCAGAGCAGTCTGTTTGCTGTGTTTTTCAGTTTGTCAATGCGACTGATTAAAACAAAACCTGAAAAGGCTAGGTTGCTACTAGTGAGTAACAGTGCAAAAACAAATACTGTAGAACATACGCTTGTTTATGATAAAAATCAGTTTGATAATGTTTTAGTTGCATAACATAAATAGTGTAAAAGGCGCACAAATTATCCTCCAGTGAAGTTCAAAATGGCGAACCGCTGTGTAGCATCCTCACGCATGACAATCGATATGTTTAATGTTGTATTCCCCGTTTCTTGCACAGAATGTGATCAACCAATAGAACATGTACGTCAGTCATAGACAATAGACTAGTAGTCTTCTTCTGTAGACCCATGAACATGTACATTACCTCAGTATGGTAATGAGTTTTCAAATTATCAAATTTGTCTGGAAACCTATTTTTCTGTATTTGTTGGTGGAATGGACTACTAGTACTATTCCCTTTCATTTATTAGAATATATAATTTTAGGGTGTTGATTCCTAATAATGTTTTATTCCCCGTTTCTTACAGAATGTGATCAACCAGTTCACAGCATTGGCAGAGGGAGGGCGCTGCTCGTTCATTGGAGGAGTCAGTTTAGGCACGGACATCCAAGTCAAGGAGCTCTTGGATGCATACAGCGCTGTAGTATTAGTAAGTAACAAATCGTCTTGGCTGTAGTCGAAACCACAAGGTCCAAGTCCGAGTCCCCAACAAAATAGCATGTTCTCATTTGTTTTACATTGTGACTCGTCTCCGAGTCCAAGTCACATGACCATCAGGAGCAGTCTCGAGTCCAAACTCAACAGCACTGCAAAACATTCTTGTTTAGCAAAATTAAACTCTACAAAAATGTTTTAAAAATTTGTATTGTTGCTGCAGAATTTTGATCAGCTAGTACATTTGAATATTACGGATATTGTCCACACTGCAATCACAAAATGCTAGTTCTTTTCATTCAGAGCAACAATTGGAATCTGTAAAAAAATACATTGCATGTAAAACCGGCACAGATTTTACATTAATGACATCACAGTGACATATAATAACAAGCAATTTACAATTCGTATCTATTGTACATGTTGGTCAAATGGAATGCAACTTTATTGAATCTTTTTGTCTCTAATTATATGGTTTAAATTATTACTTTCTCAACCAGTTGCTTACAGGAACCGGGTGGACTATGAGAATTTAAGTGTCTCAAAGGGAACTGGTTAATATTTATTATTTTACTCTAGCCGAAGTATTTTGTGGATCAGTCTTACATGGGTCAAATATACAATTTTTAGTCATCGGGTGAATTTCCATTAAATGGAATACAACTTTCTAAATATTTATTATTCATTTGCCAATATTGGTCACACGCTCATGAATGACTCCTCCTAATAGTCTTCCCTTTAATAGTAAAATATGTAATTTGTACTCGTAGAAATTTGTTTTGCATGTTTTTTTTTTAATTTGTGTTTTGCATGTTTTTTTATATTTTTGTTTTGCATAATTATTTTTTATTTATTTTTTATTATATTAATGCGATTATTGAGATTAATGAGATTCGATGAGATTAATGAGATTAATGAGATTAATGAGATTTAATAAGATCATATTTATTTAGATTGTATTTTTCTATTCCTTGTAATGACAGAGTTATGGAGCAGAAGGGGATAAGTGGTTGAATATACCAGGGGAAAACCAGCCGGGGTTCTACTCTGCTAGGTCATTCGTCGGCTGGTACAACGGTCTTCCAGAACACGCAGAGGTAAGAACTCTTGTGTAAAAAAAATAATAAATACAAACAAAATGAGCAAAGAAAAGAGGGTTTCTCCAGGATTTGAACTAGAGACCTACCTATTATTAAACTGGTGCTCTACCAGCTGAACTATATAAAGCCCTAATGCTATGTTTGTCCTTCAAACCCCTTGGTTTTCGATGCTCGTGTTGGTCAGAAGCTATAATTGTAAACCTGATACGAACCCCAAAACCGTTTAGCAATCTGGAGGTCTTGGGTTGCTGATGTCTTTCACCCAAATATTTTCCTTTCCAATTTAACCTGACAAGGCACACTTTTAACGGCTAAAAATCCTACAATGACATGATTTCCATGATTTTGAGGTGCCGTAACCTGATTGCGACATGTTTTGCCTGAAGTTGAGGGGCCCTAGTCTGGAATGGGTCATGTTTTGCCTGCAATTTATGTGCCTTTTGCCAGAAAAGGGCACATTTTGCCCAACTTTGAGGTGCCCCTAGGTGAATAATATAATTATTTATATATATTTTTTGCATTTAATATAACAATATTTTATATAGGCTTTATGGTAGAACTACTTGTTTGAATTCAATTGTTATATATTTGGACTGATTAAAGATATAGGAAATTCCACTAAAGGTGTGGATACTAGTCTTAATAAATTGTACTGGCTATATTTTAACATATTGCACTATAGAGCTCTCTCCAAAAATAGCAATACAGTTTCATATGTTTTGTTCTGTTTTTATTTACAGCTAGACCCAATGTTTGACACAGACACAGCTGTAGTTATAGGGCATGGCAATGTGGCGCTAGATGTAGCCAGGATACTGCTGACTCCGCTCGATATTTTAGAGGTAAGAATAGTTGTTTTTATAGACTTCACATTATGTTTTATATTTTGCAATGGTTAGGGGAATAATTGTAGTTTTTATAGACTTAAAGGGGTAGTTTAGTTTTGGTAGAGAGGGCGCTGCACATCACAATTTTTTTGTGAGGTAATGAAAAACTGAATGTCGAATTTGAGAGAACATGCAATTTTAATGGCAGAATAAACTTTATTTGGTCAAAATCGACCCAGAAACGGCTGAAATATCAATAAATATATCTGATCTTATAATTATTTGGGGCCCAAATAATTAGATGATTTTTAGAAAAATTTTTTAAAATGCTTGCACTTTTTCAAAAAATTTCAAAAGCGTTTTTTAATAGTTGTTGATGATCTCGCTATTTAATCATTATATCAATAAAACATCACATGCATAATTTTGTATGAAAATGGTTGAAACCAATGCCTTTAAAAAAAATGCCCTCTTGTGTTTGAATGGCTCTTTTTGAATGATAACAGGCTTTTTACTTAGTCGTTTGTAATTTTGTATACCTTTCGAGCATGGTGGAGTTATAACTATTAGTTTATAATGTTACTGTGCAGGTTTTAGCTACTTAAGTTCAGCCTTACCAAAACTAAACTACCCCTTTAACATTATGTTTTATATTTTGAAATGGTTAGGGTAAGAATGGTAATCTTTAAAGACTTCACATTATGTTTTATATTTTGCGATGGTTCGGGTAATAATTGTAATCTTTAAATACTACATTATGTTTTATATTTTTGCAATGGTTCTAGGTTAAATGTTGAATTTTACAATAAGACTTTTCAGTATAACAATTATAACGACTCACAATTTGTTCTAAATCTTGAATATACCTGTAAGAAGACAAAATTGTGCTGACAATGTCAATAACAAGTAAATACAATACATCTCTCTTTACTCAATTGTTTTTGTGGTAGAAAAATTGACATTACCTCACATGCGTTCATGTTCGGCGTGTTCGTGTCGTTGGGAGTATTATGGTAGTATGAACTCCATTGGGATTTCAAAATCTAGTAGGGAACAGGTTAATAATGTATAATACATCTTTCTTTTATCGATCGTTTTCTCCGTAGAAAACTGACATTACCTTGTATGCGATAGAATTTCTAAGGAGAAGTCAGCTTCAAGGTGTGTGCACGTCGTTGGGAGTTTAAGGGGCCCAGTGGGGTATTGATTTATTTTTTTTTTCATCAAAATTGAGATTTTTATCTTAAAATGATCCATGGATTCTAAGCTTTAATAAAATATATACTTTGTGGGGTAGGGGGTAACTATATAAAGGACAAATTAAGGATTTTGTTATCAATGTTGTACATTTCTGGGGCCGGAAGTGATTATTTTCCAGCTTAGATTGGAGATTTTTAATTATACTTTTCTTAAATAGTCCAAATAAAAATGTCCCAAATCAAAATTGTTATCATCCAAATTGTGTTCCTCTTTTTTTCAGAGTGAAGCAGCAACATCTATTGTCATGCAAACATTAACATGGCAGTTTATAAGTGATTAACATGCCCTAAACTTCCATTGAACCAACTACTGTTATTTATCCCGCTATTTTCCTATTTTTATCCGTGTCACATTTATCTAACAAATATCAATATTGTATATGACCTTTCAAGCTCATTTGACGAAAATCTGATTTTTGAGACTAAAAATCTAAAAACTAAAAAAGTATTCACTCAAATTCAATGAAATTTGGAGAGATTGTTCATTTTTCTGAGATGAAGAGAATAATGGTGACTTTTAGAGGTATCTCTACAGAATAAAAAATTATGTTATGTTATGTGTCCCATTTCTGATTTTTTTTGAAATTTTGATTTCACTAGGAAGATGGATGAATATTAGAAAAAGCCACCATTAGTTTGTTTGTCTATCACCGGTAGTTTCTATGTTTACATTAACAAAGATGCATACCCCTACAATTTTTAGAAGATGCGATTTGAATGATGGCATGTCAATTTTTTTATTTTTTTATTTTTTCAATATATTTGCCTTTTGAGCTCTTATTTTAAGTCCTATTGTCTAACTGTTTACTTTTTTGGATTCCTCACATTCTCAGCTTTCCAGCAGTATATATGGTTTGTAGGGGGTAGCTTCAATAGTTTGAAAGATATTCATGATTCCGTGAAAGTGCGCGAAAATGGCAAATAATACCCCACTGGGCCCCTTAATGGTGGTATTAACTCCGTGGGGATTTGAAAATCTAGTAGCAAACAGGTTAATAGTACATCTGTCTTTACTTGATCGTTTTCTCCGCAGAAAACTGACATTACCTCTCATGCAATAGAGTACCTATTAGGAGAAGTGTTCGTCGTGTCCTTGTTGTTGGGAGTATTATCATGGTGGTTTTAACTCCATTAGGACTTCAAGTAGGAAGCATGTTAACTCCTTGAGTGCCAAGCTCGCATTTTTGCGAGTTACAATACACACAAATGCAATAGAGCATTAAAATCCCTGGCACGTTAAGAGTTAATAATACATAATATATGTCTTTAATTGATCATTTTTTCTATAGAAAACTGACATTACCTCGCATGCGATAGAGTGCCTAAGAAGAAGCAATGTTCGGCGTGTCCATGTGGTCGGAAGAAGAGGTCCACTAAACGTCTCCTTCACCATCAAGGAACTGCGAGAGATGGTCAATCTGCCTGGGTGCAGATCCCTCATCGACCCTGCCGACTATGAAGGCATCGAAGCTATCATTCCCGGTAAGTTTTCTGTTATCCTTTATCAAGCCTTCGCACTAACTTTTATCTGTACTGGCCCGAACACTGGCCCGTTCGGGCAAGTATAATCATACATTTTTACATTTGATTTGCCCCAATTATAAAATTGTCTTACCCTCTTTCTTCTAGATGAGATTTACACATATGAAATTGCATTATTTTCTAGTACCGTAGTGGCCAGGGAACTCTGCCGGAGGGAGAACCCGGCCATAAAAAGGACAGGGCTGACTTTGAAATTAGATTTGCCGAGAATGCACTGAACATGTGACTCGAAACTTATATCAAACGATATATCTGCATATTGCTCATTAATACGTGTATCTTGCTGTTCTGTATTCCTCCTGGTTATCTAGAAAATCGCTTGAAAGTCAGTCTTTACAATCCGAATGTTATTTTTCATTTTGTTCACGATAATTTGAGATTTCAATTTTTAGAATCTTGATTCTCGCTTTTGTAGATCTACGCTCAGTAGTTCATTTCGATAGAAACTTACACCAATTGGACCGCAATATCGCGGTGCCTTCGCTCGATCAAAAATTATCGCTCAATGGCAAAGCGGGTTTCCGCGCGGCGCGATTTTATGTATGAAGGTTAAATTTATCGCAGTGCAGGTGAACTCGGCCACAGCGCACGGCGCGTGTACAAAGTCAATGGCTCACTGTGCTGTGTGTGACTGGCCGAGTTCCCTGGCCACTACGGTACTTTTAGTTGCCCGATCGGGCAAGCAAACTTGTCGATAAATACAAATTTTACTTGCCCTGGGCAAGCAGGCAAGTGCTAGTGTCAAGCCCTGCCTATATACATGTACAGTCAAACCTGGGCCATCTACCCTACTGAAAGTTGTTCACTGACCAAAGTCACATCATCTTGATACAACCTTGTGCATGATTTATGAAGAGATGCCTTAATAGGGATGAGTTTCTCAAGTGTCTTTGGGGAGGGGGTGGAAGGTGGAGGCTTCATTGTTCACCTTGGCTTATACAGTCAAACATGTGATTAGTGACCACCTACGAAGGAAAACAATAAATGTGTTTGTATTGTAGACAGGTGACCTATATACAGACCAGTTCCCTAACATTGCTTTTTTTCAGGGGATCACTTTTGCTGGTCACTATAGGCTATATTATCCTATTTATGAACAGTCGGACGTACATAGCAACCGCCTTTAAAAAAGAAAACGATAAATGTGGCCACTGTAGACAGGTGACCTTTAAGGCCCAGTTCTCTAACATTGCTTTTTTCAGGTGGCCACTTTTGTGGCCACTATAGGCAGGTTGGCTGCTATTTAGGTGGCCGCTGAGACAGGTTTGACTGGGTTTTTTAGGTACTTAACTATCAGGCAAGCCTAATGTTTGTGACTTTGTGTTTGCTAAGAAGACGATTGGCAAGCGTGAACCCATTTAATAGTTGTTGGAACTCTGTATAAAGGGACTCCAGAACACGAGTTGTAATACTGCCCTCTAAGTTTCTAAGAGTAAATGTCTATAACTTGTTGACTATTATGTATATTGATGTTGTATTGGTGAGTGTGTGTGTGTTTTTTATTCTCCTGATACCACCTTGTGCGAGACTTAAGTTTAGGAATCTTTGAAAGTTGTATAATTATTGATTAAATTGTGTTAAAGGTACAGTCCAACTTTTGCAAGGCAAAATTTAGAGGTTGCGAGATAATTGTCTGAATATGAAAGAAGATACCACTTGAGAGCTTGTCTGAGAAGATTAGGACTGGAACATACCTTTTAGCGTCCAAAAATATGTTAACATTGAGATCTTGAAATAATAACAGGTTTATACGATCATTTCTAGGAACTGCAGACCTTTCCTTGTACATTTGTATTTTATGTTTATACTTGATGTTCACCAACCAAATAGAACATTTATACTGGTTATAAAGCACAAACAAAGTGATCTGTGATGCAACAGGGTGATTGTTTTTTAAAGGGATGTAGTAACTTTGTTGACATGTGCAAAAAGTGATGAATGGTTAATACAATGTATATTGTTATCTGATATGTCCACTTGGTATTGTGTGACAATTTCAAGTTAAATGGACGTTATATGGCCGAGTAATGAGAAAAAATGCAAAGTGATATTCACCTACTCATTGTACTGACTTTGTACACCGTTACGACTATCCAGTGGATAGTTGAACATCTGAACACTTCAATCGTTAATATCTTTTTAACGAAAGGGAAATTAAAAAAAAATATAAAAACCTGTCCAGTCTTTTAACAAAAATACAAATGTGCCTCAGTCTTTCAGTTTGGGTATAATGTCGCAATGGGGGTTTAGTACATAGAGCACCAAAATCATACAAAATTGTCTTTGGCTGAAAATTTCAACTTTACGGAATTTGATACCTACATGTGTCATCTACATTCTCTGAAAATTTCATGTCCTAATTCGATTGTTTTATACCAAAAATAATGATTTTTCTGAGCAACCTTCAATTCGGTTTCGGCCTGAAACTCGGTTTATCATCGCTGGCTGTTCATGATCGATCGTTTGTGCATTGATTGAGCGGCACCCGACCGCTGTGTGCGGGCTAGCTGAGCCGGAGCGGAAAGCGCTGTGATTGGTCAGACTGACCTGAATAGAGTTGTACTGGGTATGTACGTTGTGTTCATTTCCGGATAGCGTGCGCGACCTACTGTATAATACCGCATTGAATCGCGCCTTGTTATGTAAATTCTGTAGCTAGCTCTTCCTCGCATTATCAAAGCGCATCGTGTGCAGCCTACCGCATCCTACTGTATTGAATCGCGCTGTGCGGCTTACCGGTACCGGTACCTACCCTATTGAATGACATGGTACTGCGTGCATGCAAAATACGCCTCCCCGGTGCGAAGTTCATTGTGTATAGTTAAATGTTGCGGTAACGATCGGGCAGGATGAATGAGCAGGTGGGTCGATATCGCCCGACCAGCGAGGACTGAAGTTACCGCTCTATTGTACCATTCATTGTGATCGAGGGGGTCATGCCAGCTAGCCCGCCGGGTTAACTTGCATGCAATTGTACGAAACTGGAGCGGCTTTGTACAAATTTTACTGTATGTTAACAGTAAACTGCGCATGCGTTATATTGTTTGTTGATAACGCTATTTTCACGATCGATTGTGAAAACGAACGGTCAAACCGAGAATTTGTTCAACCGCTCGCTCGCTCTGTGAGGATGCTTTTCTGAATGGATGCGAAACTTTAGAAGCGATTTTCTCTGTTGTTTGACAAATAGCTGAGCTCTGGTCCGCGTTATTAAATTGCGTTTTTCTTTCCTTCATGACAATTATATGTAGCAAGTTATATATCATTTTAAAGCTGAAATCCGAGAGAATTCAAAACACTAAAAATCTCAATTTTGATATTGCCGATGAATTACCCGAAGTGACAGAGGGGGACACAAATATACAACTAATGTATGTATGAGGGAACCACAGAATTCCAATTGGATTTTGAGAATTTGGACAATGTTACTAGATCCCTTTAATTTGGTAAAAAGGATTCGACTACTGAATGATACATAGATTTATAATAGGAAGGAAATGAGCCTGATAGACTTGAAAGCAAATTATGTTTTTTTTTTCTCTTATATTGAGTGGGAGGGAACTCTGTAATTAGTATCCCTTTAATAACTGCAAATGATAAGGGGCCAGAGACATAAAATAATTTTTTTTTTTTAATTGGCTTTCACATACAGGTAAAAGTTAAAGTCCACAATTTCAAGTGGTAAAACTCACATACTGAAACACATCAAAACACCAAATACCTGCATTCAATATAATATTAACTGTGTTATACCATACTGTACATATTTTTAGAAACATAATAGAAAACCCAATTATTAAAGGGATAGTTGAGTTCTGGTAAAGAGAGTACAGTTTTGGTCAAACTGAATTTTAGTAAGCAAAACCTGCACCATTACATTACAAACTTATAGTTATACTCCATTATTCTCGAAAGGAATACAAAATATCAAATGATATTGAAACAGTGATTAGATAGGGAGATAATCAACAACTATCTAAAAATCTCTTTTGTAAATTTTTGAAAAGAGGAAGCCTTTTAAAAATATTTTTAATGGCTGGTTCAAAATTTTCGAATATTTGTGGGGCCCCACATTTATTACAAATGGTTATGTTTATGGATATTTCAGCCATTTCTGAACCGATTTAGATCAAATAAAATTTATTCTGTCATTAAAATTGTATGCTCTTTTGAATTTGACATTCAGTTTTTCATTATCTCACAAATTTTTTTTTGTGTAGCGCCCTCTATACCAAAACTCAACTATCCCTTTAACAACCAACAACATTTGAAATCACTTGCATTAAGGGTAACATTGCAATTGCATCCATAACAAGGAAATTATAATTATTGTTTGTTTAAGTGTTGGCAATAAGCATGCTCTTAAACTTTTACCTTAAATGAATGCAATTCATGTTTTAATTTGTGTATTTCAAATTTGTGTTTGAACATGTATGATCAGAAGTAAAAAACAAACTCCTTGGGTGGAATTCACAAAGGAGGTTTGTAGGAGGTTTGTACAAACCATGGTTTGACTATGGTTTACATCTATGGAATGCCATTTGTAAACTGATGGAGAAAGAATGTAAACTCCTTGTTAACTCCTTGTTAACAATGTTGATTTACAATTTACTTGTATACGAGCAGCACTCCATAGATGTAGACCATGGTAAAACCATGGTTTGTACAAACCTCCTACAAACCTCCTTTGTGAATTCCACCCAATAATTGTACAGTTGCTGCATCCCAGTTCCACAACATACATGTATGTCTAATTTCTCTCATTCCATCATCAGCATTTTAGTTTTGTTTTTGTGGTCTGTTCTAAGTCAAATAATTTGTAAAATTTTGCCTCCAAACTTTGACCTTAAATGAACTCCATTACCAGGTACGGCGGGTAGTGTTTTTATTTTTGTATTTTAAATGTGTTTTTTGTACACATGTACAGTATGATAAGAAGTAAAAAAAAAACTCCTTGTACAGTTGCCACATACCAAGTTCATGTCTATTTTCTCTCATTCCATCATCAACGGCGGTTGTAGCTGGTGGATGGAAATTTGATACCTCCCAAAAATATCCCGTTGAGAACCAACCGTCTCCTTGCTATGATTATCTGCCTTGCGGACGTGAAGCAAATTAGATCTTCCAGCTAGGGTTGCCATCTCATTAACTGATATAGCACCGGGGGCATATTCTGTCTGTGAGGAAAACAAAATTACATATTTGTTTTTGGGTGGTGAACAAAAATACATGAGGGGGCTCAGGGTGAACTTGTCCCCAAAATGCTATTAAAAAGACCCCCCCCCTCCCCACGCATAGAGTTCAATACAAAACAAATTGTAGAGTGTTATTTTTCATGCAGGAAAGCTAAGTAACCCCGAAAAATAAATTTGAATTTTTGTCCTTTTTTGGGGGGCTACTTTTCAACCTTGGTGCCAGAGCTCCACACTAACTTGTTTTTTGTTTTTGTTTTTGTTTTCTAGTGGCCCGGATTGGGCAAGTATTATAGTCTCTCAGTCTCAGTTTTTTATTTGACTGAAACAAACATTTACTGGCCCCCAAAATTTAATTTAATTTGTAAGCTCTGTAGACTACTGCTTAGAATCTCATTCCTGTTGCTGATCCAAAATGCGATGATATTTGAAACTTGAAATGGAAGAGTACAAGATTTTCTCATTCTGTTTTATATTATTAGATTGAAAATCTAATTGACCGATCAAGGCACTAACATTAAATAAATAATGATGATAATAGTAGGTTTGATTTATATAGTGCCTAATTTGATACAATATGGCACTTTACACTGTTTTTTTACCTCGGTCATAGGATACAATGCAAGCCAGCAGGCATTGTGTGCACCGTCTCAACTCCCTTGGGAGCATTCCTTCCAAGAGGCTCATGGGCATTGATCATTGACATTTAAAAAATAAGACTTTTACCCCCGACCATTTATTTACCTGGGTAGACAGCAGCAATTATGAATGAATGGTCTTGCTGCAGGACAAATGCAGATTGGCCCTGGGCGCTTACAACAACGTATCTCGCGTAATCACATCACGTTCATGTTTTGCATATATTCTCGTAGAATGTACCCCCTCTAATCTACAGGGTGTTAGGTTGACACGAGTTGAATTACCTACCGCTATAAAATCATGATAATTAGTATAAGATTTAAGTAGTGATAGTAAGATATAAGTAGTGGACATGACTAATTATAAAATGGACGCAACAATGAATTTATTTAATGTTTTGGTGGCTGTATCAGTGCTTACAACACCTTACTGGCTTTGGTCTGCTCTCAAAAGCCATTCACATTTATTTCACATCGTGAAATGATTGCAAAACTGTGGCATTTCGTAGAAATTGTCATCAATGAATTACTTTGTAGATTAGTGGGTGTGCTTACAAGTATGGAAGTATGCAAAACGTGATTACGTGAACATGACATGCTTACGTGATAGGTTGTTGGAAGCCGGGCCTCGGCCATTGGGCAATTAAATTATAATTCATAAACAAGTGGAATAATACTTTACAAACATACTTTTTTTTTTTTTATTTACCATAAATTGTACATTTGAGTTGGAATTGCTTCCAGTAAAGGTTACTAAAAACATATATAGGTGGGCCGACAGAGACTTCGACGAGCAGAACAAAACAATACGACACAACACAAAACAATGTGCATAGTACAGGATAGCACGGGATGTCAAATATATAAGATTGAGAATGAATGAAAAGATAAAAAAAGTAACATGTACATGTATGTAGCCACCCTGGTAATGCAGGAGCATGCCAATTACTCATTCACTCATTTTTACTGTCAAGGCAAATATTTAATTCCACAAATTGCTTTTCACGTCTTGGAAGATGTACATGTATGAATACAGAGATGGATGAAATTTTGAGAAAAAACAAATTGTGTTTTACTTCCAGATATAATGACACATGCAGTACCCCGGGGTACCGTTGTACACCGGGGTACCACGTTTTGTAGCGCCATCTTGTGTCCATCCAAAGTACAACCGTACCGCAGAGCAATCATGGACGCCGCTGGTATATTGCGTTGTGCATGCAGCGCTTGTATGCACGGTACCCCGGCCGCCCCAGCCCCCATTTGAACGTTAATAAAGCATACCGAAAATAATTTCACTCTTTTTGGTTTACAACCCAGGGTACAGCCCTGAACATTTTAAAAATAATTCAACAAAATGGCGGATTTTCATTTGGTACCCCAGGGTACCATTTATGTCATCATACATGTATATCAGATAATTCAGAAAAAATAACTGCTCTAAATTAGCCCAGGTCTGCTGGTCCTGGGCCACTAGAATTATCCTTGGGCCGCCAAATTATTATTTTGTTTCGTTATTTGGGGCCACTAGACTTTTAAATATTTTGTTTTTCTTTCCTAAAAGTCAATTTCTAGTATTGTTATAATTGTGCTACTGTACCACTATTCAAGATATTTCAGATTTTAATCTGAATTAACCTGAATAAAATTGTTATTGTATGCATTTGCACAATTTTGGCAAGTAAAATTGGGAATTTAGGCAAATTTTGAGTTACTCTCCCTCTGCAGAGGGAATTTTGCTTGAACTTTTACTTAAATTATTCCCTTTAAAAAAAATTCAGATCTGCTTTCAACTCCATATTTCTTCTCCCAGGTTTTAAGTTAAGGAATAAGAAGAAAATTTTCTGTCAACAATTTGATATGAGGATTTAAGAGAAAGTGTGAATCTTATCCTATTGAGATCAGACAGGATTAATGCAAATATACCATACTGTGTGGGTGAAGTTGAGATCCCGAGCGCATACATTTACACGCAACAAATAACCTAAGTAGTACTATTACAGATTTTTTTTGCAAGGTGAAATTTACTGTAGATCTGCGAATTTGCAAACCAACATCTACATTGTAAAGTGTTTTCCACCCTCAAGTTACGAGAGAAAATTTATTCAATCCTGATTTAATGCATTAGAGCACGAAAAAAAGCTTTTAAAAAATGAAAATATTAGTTGGGTGATTTATCCAGATGGAACTTTTATTAGTTTGACTACTGTATTCAATCTTGCAAATCTCTTTGAAAGCATTTTCTAAGCTGGAAGCATATTTTTCTTTAGAAAAATGCATTTTTAGTACTTACTGATGCTTGAATTTAAAGAAGAACACAAAAATATCAGTGAGAGTGACAATTTTTTGAATTTTAATTGAAAAAAATAAAGTCTTACAAACGGCTTACAGGTACAATGAGCCCCCTCCCTCCCCCAAAGACACCTCAGAGACTTCTGCAAACAAACACAGTGTTAGGGAGGTCACCTGTCTACAGTGGCCACATTTAATATTTTTTGTAGATAGTCACTAAACACAAGTTTGTCTCTATTAGCCAATGTGAACAATGAGTCCTCCCCCCCCCTCCCCCTCCCCCTCAACGACACCTCAGAGACTTTTGCAAAGAAACACAGTGTTAGGGAGGTCACCTGTCTACAGTGGCCACATTTAATGTTTTTCTTAGATGGTCACTAAACACAAGTATGTCTGTATTAGCCGAGGTGACCAATGAGTCCTCGATCCCCCCCCCCCCTCCCACTCCCCCCTCAAAGACACCTGAGAGACTTTTGTAAAGAAACACAGTGTTAGGGAGGTCACCTGTCTACAGTGGCCACATTTAATATTTTTTGTAGATGATCACTAAACACAAACTTATGTCTGTATTAGCCAAAGGTGAACAGTGAGTCTTTCCCTTCCCGCCAAAAGACTCCTTAGAGAGTACATCCCTTAGGTTTCTCTTCATTAATTATGCACAAGGGTGTATCAATATGATGTGATTTTCGGTCAGTGAACAATTTTCAGTAGGGTAGATATAATATGTCCAGACACATGCCAACATGTCACTTCTCCTTTTCATTTGTTTGGGTTCACAGAAAATCTTAAAGGGTACCACCACCCAAAAATAATATTCTTATTAAAGAAAGGTAACATCTTTAGTATTCCATTCCATCAACAAGTTCACAAAAATATGTTTCCAGAAGAAAATAAATAATTGGAAACGCATCACCATTCTAAAGCATGCGTTCATGCGGTCTGAATTACGCAGACTGCTATGTGTGGGGTGAATTGCAACGTGTGCAGAGCGAACGAATCGCCCGGGAATCTATTGTTTACAAACGTGCGCGTGAATAGCATTGGCGCGCTCGCAAATGGTTGGCCCGTATGGAACCAGGAAATAGCAGTGGTTCCGTAAGTGGTGGAAATTAATTGCTTTGTTTATGAATTACACAACCCTTTGCAAAATGTTGGGTATCTATTTGATATCACAAAACGGTACCAAAACATATAATAATGTGTTGTTCTTTGCCTGGTTGTCCCCTTTAAGTTACCCATTCTTAGACTATTATCTTACCTGTTCAGGACGGACTGATTTTGCTACAACATGTATTCTCCATCTATAGACCAAACCCCAAATATTTTTCGGGACCAGTCCTGAACGGGTTTAAAAATGAACTTCATGATGTGTTCTCCATGGCTTAATACATACCAGCGAAAAAAATACACGGGGGCGGCGAGCGAATTCGCTTTGGATTTTGGGGATTTTTGTTGGATTTTCTGTTTGGATCGTGATCGAATGCTTATAAGATGATCACTTACAGCATTAACGCTTAATAGTAGCCCCTGAAAATCAAAAAAGAGCCCGGAAATTTGTAGCCCCCGAGATGAAAAAAGTAGCCCCCGAAAGTTGGAAAAGTAGCCCCCGAAAAGGAGCCCCCGAAATAAAAATATTAATTTTTTCGCTGATACATAGATGTATGTTTACATGGTCTTCACCCATTTTGTACTGTACTACGGGCATTGTCTTGTAGCCTGGCTGATTTTGTACACTGTATTTAAATGGAAAAAAATCCATACATGTGCTTATTACAGATCTCCCAAGACCAAAGAAGCGCATCACGGAACTCATGCTGAAAACAGCGCAGGGCGCCCCCGCTGGTCCCGAGAGTGACAGGCAAGAGGCAGCGTCCAGGGAGTGGCATCTCGACTTCTTCCGCAGCCCCACTGAAATCCTGACGTCATCGGAGGACGGTGGACGGGTGACGGGCGTCAAGTTCGATGTCTGCAGGCTAGAGGTAAGGAGGGATTCATAAAATGATATTAATAATTTACACAAATACGAGTAACATTGTCCAAATCCTCAAAACAAAATTTTAATTCTAGTGGTTCCCTTATACCTTTTTGTATTCGTATTAACAATAAAATCATGGGACCGGTTTTTCAAATTTCCCTTTCGTAACAAAGATATGTACGATCAAAGTATTCAGATAAGAAAAACTCCCGTGGAGTTTTGAAACCGTGTACAAAGTCAGTGCAGTGAGTTAGTGAATATCTCTTTGCATTTTCGCTCATTACTTGGCCATGCAATGTCCATTTGACTTGAAATTTTCACACAATACCCTGTGGACATATGAGATAACAACAATATACATTGCATCAACCCTTCATCACTTTTTGCACATGTCAACAAAGTTACTAGATCCCATTGTCAAAATCCTCAAAACTTACTCGGAACTCTTTTAACGGTTCCCACATGCCTCATTGTATTTGTATTTAGAAGCATGGAACAGCGTTTGGTTTTCCACATTTCTCTTCAGTTAAAAAAGATATATATATGTATTAAGGCAGATTTATTTCTGCATTTATTAACAAAATCAAAACAAAATATACAAAGAACATTTTTACATTCATAATAATAAAACAATGAAATAGAAATAGACTTTATATTTGTGACAATAATGTATGTATATCTACTATACTAAAGTAGCCAATTACGTATGTCTGTCTGTCTGTCTGTCTGTCTGTCTGTATGTCTGTCTGTCCATCTATGCATTTTGTAGTGCATTGAGGCACCAACATCAAACTTTGGGTAGTGATTGGTGATGACCCATAGAGGTTTGTGGTCTGGGTCAGGTCGGGGTCAGTTTGACCAGTGGTCAGTTATGAATCGGCCAATATTCCACGTTCATTTGCCATGCAGTCGCGTCGAGCGCTGATCATCGCACATGCTTGCGACGGAAGTACCGTGAAAAGTGTGTTGCTGAAATGACCTTTCATTATGTAGTCTTTGTTCAGCCTGGAATCGATACGTTGTAAATTACTTACGCACATTATTGTATGCCTGTCAAATCGGAAATAACACGTGTGCCGCTGTGTGCGCCTGAATTAAGACTATCGTAATTTGCTTGCGAATTGTTGTTTTTCAAACTTTTAAATAATATGGATTTAAAAATTGTAATGACTGATTTTCGAATAGAATTAAAACAAATCTGATGAAATATATGTATTTCTATCAAGAAACGGACGGTACATTCCAAAAGCGAAAGCGACCGTCGGGCGGGGAATTTGCATAGACTATATACAGAGTAGCGGAATATTGTAGGTCCGGCATCTGTGCATTGTCAACACACAATCTACTACATTGTACACACATTCGTGTGATTGTACATGTCCGTATATGCATGACTGAATTTGATCGGTGATTTTTGTTCACATTTTCAACACGATATTCACAAAATTGGCAAAACAGGGTATACGGCTACCAAAATAGGTTTCTCTCTGTCACTGGTTTAATTTTCTGAATACAGGCTAATTGTAAATGTTTGCTCGAAGTGCATACTTTGTTGTACTGAAGTATAAAAAATGTGTGCTTTTTGTAAATAACGTGTAAACAAGAAGAGCAAGGAATTAGGGTTATTGATCTACTTGACAACGGATTTAATTTAATACTGTTTATTGTTTGACATGTGATCGCTGGCAGCATACCTAGGGTTTTTACAAGGGGGGGGGGGGGGGGTAGGGGGGTTTATTGCGTCAACCAAAATTTTCGACGGGCTGGGGTGTTGGCCAAGTATTTCGAGGGGGGGTGTCGGTCAAGTAACTCGAGGGGGTGTCGGTCAAGTATTTCGAGGGGGGTGTCGGTGAAGAATTTTCGAGGGTGGTGTCGGTCAAATATTTCGTGGGGGGGGGCGTGAAGAATTTTCGAAGGGGGGAGGGATGTTGGTTGAAGAATCTCGACTGGGGGG
This sequence comes from Echinarachnius parma, assembly GCA_037951105.1. NCBI lineage: Eukaryota > Metazoa > Echinodermata > Echinoidea > Clypeasteroida > Echinarachniidae > Echinarachnius > Echinarachnius parma. The sequence goes on along the minus strand of JBAMJV010000272.1, from coordinate 25,834 downwards.
TGGGGGATTTTTCGAGGGGTGGTGTCAGTGAAGATTTTTTCGAGAGGTGGGTACCAGTGAAGATTCTTTCGGTCTGTCGCTGAAGAATTTGTGAGGGGAGTGGGTGTCCGTGAATATTTTTTGAGGGGGGGGGGTGGTTATTTCCTCAACCAACATTTTTGAGGGTCAGGTGTCGGTCAAGTATTTCGAGTGGGGAGGGGGGGGGGGGGCTGTCGGTGAAGAATTTTCGAGGGAGAGTGTCGGTGAAGAATTTGTAAGGGGGTGTGGGTGTCCTCACCCCCCCCCCCCCCACCCGGGTACCCATATGCCTTTGAATATGAGATTGAGATCACCACCGGGGGGGGGGGGGGGGGGCGGGGGGGGGGGTGTCGGTGAAGAATCTTGAAAGGGGGGTTTCTGTGCAAGATTTTCGAGGGGGGGGGTTGTCGGTGAAGAATTTTCTAGGGGGGTGTCAGTAAAGATTTTATTGAGAGGGAGTAACAGTGAAGATTCTTTCGAAGGGGGGTGGTGGGGGTGTAGGAGAAGATTTTTCGAGGGGGGGGGGGGTTGTCGGTGAATATTTTTTCGACGCGAGGGGGGTGTCGATGAAGATTTTTCTCGAGAGGGGGGTACTGGTGAAGATTCTTTCAAAAGGGGGCGGGGGTGTCGGTGAAGAATTTGTGAGGGGGGTTCATGGTGTCCGTGAATATGTTTTTGAGGGGGGGGGGAAACCCCAAAACAGCCCTTTTTCCATCAAGTGAAATTTGAACCCCCCCCCCCCCCCCCCCCGTGTACGCATATGCCTGTGAATATGAGATTGTATTTTAATTATACACTTATTAATCATATTCATAACCATTCAAACAGAGATTCCATTAATTGACCAAATGTTTTTTACAGGATAGATACAAAAAAATAACGAAATACAAATATACAACATACAACATTATCTTACTCAAAGATCTGGTGACGGGTAATTTGCTAGTTATTACAACAAATAAACAAATGCAGCAGACCAACCATCATAAGCAGGGAGCTTGAGTGGATGGTGGCCTGGGAGGGGGAGGGGGGGAGCTAGCATGGTGCCAAAAAGGTGTTGTATGATTCATACATAATGTTTAGTTTTGATAATTTTCTACTGGATAATTATAACTGTGTAACAAAGTCTTTGCATGGAATTTTCAGACATCACTCAGAGGACATATCAGATCACATAAATTTATACACATTTGATCAACCATTTGCCAGTTTTTGCACATGTCAACATACTAGTTACTTGTGATCCCTTGATTATGCGCGACGATATAAAGTCATTGTTGCAAATCATGCAATATGTTGCCCGTTTGTTTTATTTTTATTATTATTTTTTTTTTGTGGTTAATATTAGATAACAGGTTGCAGCTAGAAATCTGTTAGCTTTGTTTGTAAAAGCATTACCTTTGAAGGTCCCATAAGAGCTGACAAAGTTTGTTTTCTTCATTTGTTGATTGATTAGTGATAAATGATCAGTTACACTCCTAAACCTTCCTTAAAAATCCTTTTTTAACCCATTCAGGACTGGTCCCGAAAAATAGTCGGGCTAGAGTCTTTGGAGAATACATTGTTTATAGCAAAATCAATCAGTCCTGAATGGGTTAAGAGTGTTGAAGTGTCATTGTGTCGGAACGGCAGTTGTCCCAGTAATTGAAAGTTGAAACCCAAGAAGACCTGCATTTTTTTCCGCCCTTGAGGCTTCAAATATTTTGTCGAATCGTTATAATCAGTTTATGCTCTTGATTGTCCATGTACATGTATGCAATATCAACTTGATGGCCTAGATTTTCCAAATCTGTGTTTCGCGAGAAGAATTTTAACCTTTTGAAATCTAGGCCATCGAAGTTTTTATTGCATACATAGACAATCAAGAGCATAAAATGATTATAATTGATTCAACAATCTTAGTACAAATCATTGAAATAATTTATTTTGTTGATCATTTCTGCACGTATGCAATAAACAACATAGATTACAAAATCTGTGTTTCGTAAGTTGAAGGATTTGATTGTGTACCTTTTTACAAATCTATCGTCCAAATCATTTAAAATTATTTTTATATTGTTGATCATTTGTACATGTGTATGTATCCAATAAAAACCTGTTGCCCTAGATTTTGAGAAATCTGCAATTAGTTGAAGTCTCATGTGCAGTAATGATAGGCGCCTGGGGGATCGTTCTAAACCTTCAGATGTATATCAAATATTCCTTTTTTTTTCAATCACTGGTATTATCCTATCAAGCACACCATATGGTGCTTATTTAGTTAAAGGTCATTGAATTTTACATCTTTAAGAGGTAGTTGGGATTCGCAAATCAAAACGCATGCCTGCCATTTTTAAAAATTAATGCCTTGCGCACGGTGCTGAATACGCACTGGCTCAGTTTTATGCATTGCGCTACGAACAAGCCTAGTCAAAATGACTACCTTGCCTAGTTCAAAATGACGACCCTTGGTGTAGCATTACACATGTACAATGCGTGGGACCTAACTAAGATGCGACATAGACGGCGGGGGCGATTTGATTCAATATTTCATTGTTTGTCGCCCCCATGTTTTGGCTCAGGGGGGGGGGGGGGGGGGCTATTTCAAGGTTCAGGGAGGCAAATCGGCGGCCCCCGTTGCCCCTGTGTTTGTTTTTTATCACTACTATGAGAGGGGTGTAACGATGATGACACCACATATAGAGATTAGAGAGAGAAAAGAACACCATGCCATTTAATTGACATTTTCCTCTAGATATCATCTCAGGCTGGTTTCGTTTTCACCCACCTGTTTTACACTGACGGGCATGAAAACGCAAGGTATTCGTGAAACGGTTCAGGTCGCCCCCTGGGAAATCAGCCAGCCAAACAAATTTGCCACATGCGCGGCTTGTACTCCCACCAAGGTTGCTCTTCAGAAACCAAATTAGTCGAGTGAACATCCGTGCTATCAAATTGCATTGCAATAAACCATAAATGCTGGCTTTAACCCATCTAAGACGAGCTAAGACCCGTGCCTGAGTATTTTTGCAATAAACCATAAGGGCCGGGTTTAACTCATCTAAGACAATTTTACTTCAAGGTATAACATGTACATGTATGTATCCTTACAAAACATGTAGCTAAGTATTTTCGGGACCACCAGTCCTGAATGTGTTACTGAAGGTTTTTTTTTTTTTTTTAAATAAAGGCTGAATGATTAAACTCACCTGTGGGAAATCATCCAGTTACATACTTTAGTTTAAGGTCTACTTACATGCCTTAAGGCATAATCCTACTCATCTAAAACCACATACATACAGAATCAAGTGAACATTCGTGATCATCACAGTATGTCATAGTCAAGATAAATGTAGTTGGCATTAGAGGTGTCGATTTCGGGAGTATTTACCTCCTGGGACTCGCGCTAAATTTTCGGGCGAGTCACGGGTACCCAAAATTTACCCATTTGTTGATTTCGCTAACGGCATGTCACGCCAGCTGGGAAAACATGTTCATTCAAGTGAATGAACTTGATAACTCTTGCGTTCAATGAGCGGACTTTTGCTTTTTTTTTCGGGATATCGAGTATTGATTTTTGCGCCCGGGACTCAACATTTTTCGGCTGGACCCGGATACCCGTGACTCGTCAACAGCACTAGTTGGCATTAACCCATTCAGGACTGGTCCCAAAAATACATAGGCCGGGGTCTATGGAAAATCACAGCCTAAAATGTGCAAATCTGATTGGCTCAAATGCGCATATTTTCTAACCAGGGATCAAATTCTGATTAATCACAATTCCTTATGCATGCAACACCCCCTGAACGGGTTAAAACTTATTTTAAACACATTGAAGTGGATTTGATTTTGGTACAATGCACAATATTTCTCATTTGACTCCGGACCGAGATATCTGTGGCTTAGTCCTCGATAGGTCGCAGTAGTTATGTACAGTAGACCAAACTCACTTTCATAGATTTCAAGTGGCACTTTCATGCCCGTTTTTTTCTTCTTCTAGAACTAGAAGTTAGGAAACAACTTTGTTTGCATTTTCAAATGGTATCTTCTTGAGATATGTACATGATTTTATTGGAAATAAGAATCCAAGGATCCTTTTAACCCCTTTACTACACGAACCAAGCGGGTTGTGTACAAAGTCTATGGAGATTTATGAATCTCGAACGGAACAGGTTAACTGATTTACAAACTTGTAGCAATGCATAGCAATTAATGACGCTTTATATTCAATTTGATTGTATTTTTCACACATCGCCAAGTGTTCATTATCAGATCACAACAATAAATAACTGGTTAAAACTTATTTTAAACACATCAAAGTGGATTTTATTTTGGTACAATGCACAGTATTTCTCATTTGACTCCGGATCGAGATCATGGTCATGTACATGTAGTTATGTAGAGTAGACCAAACTCACTTTCATAGATTTTTAGTTGCACTTTCATGCCCGGTTGTTTTCTAGAACTAGAAGTTATGAAACAATTTTGTAAAATACATTTTCAAATGGTATCTTCTTGAACAGATTTCTACATTATTTAATTGGAAATAAAAACCCAGGGATCATTTTAACTGTGGACAAACCTGTAGCAATGAATAGCAAGTGACGCTTTATATATATATATATATCAATAATTTAAGATTGTATTTTTCAAACATCGCAAAGTCAGTACATTATCAGATCACAAAAATAAGTATTTATCAATCCTCTGCCAGTTTTAGCATAGATTTCTTTAAAGGTCAAAATGCCAAAAAGAGCCCTAGAAAATCATAAGAGAGCCCCCGTAAATTTGCATAAATTTCACTGCAAAACAAATTTTTAGAGAGCTGCTCTCATGAAGGCGAGTTTGAAAAGTAGCCCCCGAAAAATACATTTTGATTTTTACCCTGAGCCTAAGCCTATTAAAAAAAAATGATTATAATGCACATACATTATTACATACAATACATATTAAATAAACTTTCCAAACAACTGCATATTACTGCAGTGCTCAGTATATCTATTGATTCGCATCGCATTACAAACTTTAGGGTGGAATGTACATGTACATGCTATCACACTTTAAGGCATGTCCCTTTAACTATTTTTAAAACAAAGATTGAATGCAATTTAGGTTACCTGTGGGAAATCATCCAGTTACATTGTACCTTGAGGCATTACCTCCTATCCATCCAAAACCAAATTAGTCGGGTGAACATTTGTGCTATTACATTTCATGAGAAAATCTGGGATTCTTCTTCTCAGGAGACGAGATTTATAGGATGAGTCGAGATGAGAATATACGATGTTACAAGAATACATGATGAGACAGGAATACACAGTTATATGTAAAGGTCTGATATACATGCTGGTTGCATTTTTGATATTCATCGAAAACCAAATTAATAGCCGAGTGAACATTTGTGCTAAATTACATTTCGTGAGAAAAAATCTAGGATTCTTCTCAGGAGACAAGAGTTATAGGATGAGAAAAAACAATGTTACAAGAATACACAAACAATGAGACAGGAATACACAATGATACATGTACATGTACATACTACGTGAAGGTCTGATGTAATAGTTGCATTTTCCTTTTGAAAATATTGATGGAATAGGACAAATTTAGTACCTGTGGTACAAAGAAATGAAGAGTTTGCGGGTGTGGTTTTTTTGTTTATTTGTGTAACATACATTCATATGCGTGACTTAAACTGTGCATACCATACATGTATGTGTAAAGTTCAGTTATTAGGTTAAAGGGATAGTTGAGTATTGGTCAAACTTAACTTTAGTAACCAAAACCTGCACCATTACGGTACAAAGTAATAGATATAACTTCACCAGGCTCGAAGAGTATACAAAATTACAAACGACTAAGTAAAACCCCTGTTATCATTAAAAAAGAGCCGTTAGAACTCAAGAGGGCGCTATTAACAAAAAAATCATTGGTTTTAGCCTTTTTTCATACAATATTGTGCATTTAATGTTTGTTAAAATAATGATTCAATAGCGATATCATCAACAATTTTTTTCAAAGTAGTCTTCAAGCATTTTTTGAAATTTTTCTAAAAAGTCTAAATATCGCCCGGTGATTGCCGGTGAAAATCATTTTGAATAAAAATATATTTATGGATATTTCAGCTGTTTCTGAACCGATTCTGATCAAATAAAGTTTATTCTGTCATTAAAATTGTATGTTCTTTCGAATTTGACAGTCAGTTTTTCATTATCTCACAAAAAAATATCGGGGGGCACTTCGGGAAATACCAATACTCAACACCTACCTTTAACTAAGATCTCAGGACCCTTTTGATTTTGCATACTTTCTACATAATTGTATAAAATAATGTCGGCGTTGGTCATAATGGCCCAAATTCTCATCTGTAGCTTAACTTGTGCCTGGCCTAAGAAGACAAAGACTACCAGTAACACTTTGCAGCAGCATACTTATTGTCTCGTTACTATGGTCCCCGTAGATATTCTAATGGTTTCCTTTCATTATCCAGTCAATCCCTTGAGTTCTGATTATAGACATCAGGACAATGGGCCATTTAAATGTAGTCATATTATAGTCTGTCATCAGCCAAATTGCTCCTGGATCATCCTGGACATTGTATTGCTGGTGACCTGTTATACTATGACTGGATTTCAAAGGAATGAAAAGAAACCATTAGAATATCTCAGGGGACCATAGTGACAAGACAATAAGTTTGCTGGTGCAAAGTGTTATGGGTAGTCTTTGTCTTTTTAGGCCAGGCACAAGTTGAGCCACTGATGAGAATTTGTGCCATTGTGATTTTTGAGCATCTACGAAACATAGGGTGCAGGGCAATGATTCAAATCCATTTTAAATCTTGTTTTATTATTTGAAAGTAAATTTTCTTGAATAAAGAAATGTCATCTTGAAACCCCCCCCCCCCCCCCCAACAATTTCTTTGTACATCCTACAGAATGTTGAAGGCAAAGAGACTTTGGTAAGGACAGGTGAAACAGAAATGATACCAGGTGCGGTTTGATTCTGCGCAGCATCTAGGCTGCAAGAGTGTGCAAGGCTATGTTTTAAATCCATTTTAGCATGGATTTTATTATTTTAATGTCAACTTTTCTTGAATAAAGAAATTAAATATTGAACCCAAAAATATATATTTTACTTTTTTGTTTGCATTTCATAGAATGTTGAAGGCAAAGAGACGTTGGTAACGACAGAAAAAACAGAAAGGATACCCTGCGCAGTATCTTGGCTACAAGAGCGTCCGATTTGATGGTTCAAATCCATCAAAAAATTTGTTTTATTTCTTATTTTCTTTTAATATTTATAGAATGTTGATGGCAAAGAGACCTTGGTTACAACGGGTGAAACAGAAACGATACCCTGCGGTTTGATTCTGCGCAGCATAGGCTACAAGAGTGTGCAGGTCGATGAGACAATACCCTTTGACCACAAAAAGGGTGTCATCAAGAACCAGAAAGGCCGAGTCGAGGGAATGCAAGGTAAGATACATGGAATTTTATTTCCTGTAAAACTATAATTGCTATTTCTTTTGTTCAATCCTCTGGGAGCCGAATAGTCCTAAGAATCCTCTTGACACATTTTTAGACAAGTTTAAGTTAATGAAAAGATAAAACCCCCATTTAATCACAATGGATAGAAATGAATATCAGCTTGGTTATAAGTCTGAGTGTCTCTACAATTCATTCAAAACTTTGCATTCAGGAACAAATCAATACATGTAGTAGATCTGATCCTATCTATGTGTATTGTGGCACCCCCACTATGGCACCCAGATGGTTTAAATACGATATAATGTGTCCCCTGGGACAAATTAATTTTTAGAAATTAGAAATTTCTGTTTTGTATTTGTATTGATGGTACATGTACCTAAACAAAGAATACTTCCATACTCTGTTGATGAACACACAACTTAAAGGGAGTGTCCGCCTTTTACAAATCATCTGAACAGTTTCCAGTAGACGGATGAGGATGAATGTAACACCCACATAAAATTTCAGATCGAACAAGCCTGTAATTTGGATTCTACGAATAAAAAACGAATGTGTAGAAATCATCCCTTCATCGAACTATATATCGGACAATTATTGTGTTTAACTAAATTACCAAAATATTACAACAATATTGTAGTTATTCTTGTAAAGGTTTGCCACAAATAGTGTCTCGAAAATGGAGAATAAACAATTACATAGTCAGTTTTACGAGTCTTAGTTATTTTTTTTAGTATTCGCTTACGCCGTTGTTCGATCACAATCTGTGCGTGTTTCACGCACAGTCACGGGGGTCGCCACAATGTGCTGGCAGCTATCGTAATGCAATATATATGACGGTCCGTCACTTTTATTATTTTGAGGTATATAAATCCACGAAAAGGAGATTTCAAGCCCTCATTTTTTCAGGCAAGCTGGTAAATGACATTTTCTAAGACAATAACTTTTGAAATTTGGCTTGAAAAAGGCGGACACTCCCTTAAAAAAGTAATGGAAACTAGATAAATTAAATGACTGTACGATCTGTAGATCTTTATGGGTGGTGATCTTGTTCTTAATAAATCAATATTTTGATAGATTTATTGATATAACCATTATAATGTGTAGATGATATTTATGCAAACACAGTACAATTTTAATGACTTTGGTGAAAGATGGTCATATATGTGCGGAGGGTCATATGTGCGGATGGTACAAAACAGCTCCCCATTTTGAATTGGCTAGTTTGTGTGCCCTGCATAATGCTGAGCAAGTGTGTATTACACATCATGCACAAGGCCTTCGCAAGATGGCACCGCGCGTCTGATTTACAAATCCGAGCGACCTTTAACTCTGACGCTCCTTTCAACTGTTACCTCCCCGGTCAGGTCTGTACTGCAGTGGCTGGGTGAAGCGAGGTCCAAAGGGTGTGATCCTATCTTCTCTCAACGACAGTATAGAGACCGCGAAGTGTATGCTAGAAGACATCTCCTCAGGAGCTATCGACACCAGTAAACCGGATGCTCAGGAAAATGTATTTTCTCTACTTTCACAAAGAGGTAAGCCGACTTTAAATTTGACTGATTTCTACATTTTATAGATTTACATTTTCTTGTTGGTTGAGGGAACAGTTCAAAGGTGGCGTCGTATCTTCTCTCAACGACAGTATAGAGACAGCGAAGTGTATGTTAGAAGATATCTCCTCAGGAGCTATAGACACCAGTAAACCGGATGCTCGGGAAAACGTCTTTTCTCTACTTTCACAAAGAGGTAAGCCCACTTTAAATTTGACTGATTTCTACATTTTATAGATTTACATTTTCTTGTTGGTAAAGGGAACAGTTCAAAGGTGGCATCATAATATCTTCTCTCAACGACAGTATAGAGAAAGCGAAGTGTATGCTAGAAGATATCTCCTTAGGAGCTATAGATACCAGCAAACCGGATGCTCAGGAAAACGTATTTTCTTTACTTTCACAAAGAGTGTAAGCCGACTTTAAATTTGACTGATTTCTAAATTGCATAGATCAAGATTTTCTTGTTGGTTTAGGGAGCAGGCTAAAGGTGTGGGCCTATCCTCCCTCAATGATAGAATAGAGACGGCAAAGTGTCATGCTAGAAGACATCAGATTGTATTTTTGTGAGGAAGCTATTATTCTCTTCTTTCAACATTGTAATTATTTGGATATTGGCATTATTTATCTCTTGAACATGTACAATTGTTCATACTTCTACGAGTGTAATGTTTGCAAGTATTACTTGATACAGCAAAGTGTGGATAGCACCAGAAAAAAATGTTGTGTTTGAATGTGTGTTTGTGTGTAAGTTTGTTTTTATTCCCATTTGTGTTTGTGTATTTTCGTGTGCATTTGTTTGTAAAGTCTAATGATAAGAAAGAACACATTTATTTGTTTGTAGAATATATGTCCTTGATAGGTGTATGTGGTGTAATTCCCTTCAGTGATTAAACAATAAATTTGTGTCTCATTCTGCCTGCTGTCAGAGGACAAGCAAAAACAAAATGCAAAATAATTGTATGGGGTGTACATTCATGCAAGACTGTGTCAGAGCTACTATAAAAGTCCCACTGAATTTCGCCGGCTACAACATTTTCTCGGGGCTTAGTTATAGCAGGGCACTAGCACTTGCCCGGGGCAAGTAAAAATTCATGTCGGGCAAGTAAATTTCCATAAATGACCTAGTTTGGTTACCCTGATCGGCAACTAAATACATTATTTAACTACGAGAGAATAATGTAATTCCTAACGTGTAAATCTCATCCAGATGTAAATGGGCAAGTAAATGTTCTATTATTTGGGCAAGTAAAATGTAAAAAGTTATGATTTTACTTGCCCAAATAGGCCAGTAGAGAACAAAGTTAGTGTGGAGGCTTGCTTAGTATCACAATTGCTGCCATATTATTGTGTGGGAAAAGTTAGGGTTAGTATTTGGTTTAGGATTATGGTAATAGTTTACTAGGGTTTTTAGTGAATTAAGAAATCTGTGTTGGTGGTAAAAATGAAATACAGTCAATAGCAGAGCAATTGTTGCTGGATTAAATGTCATGGAATCTCAGACCAATTTCCTCCATAAATTCGTCAGGAAAATACATTGTATGTTTGCAAGTTTCTCAGATAAATCGTGATAGATGACCCCTGGTGTACAAATAAAGATTAATTGTCATGGATCCGAATTTCAGGTTTTGATAAAAATTATGTCATTCCTCGAAAAATTAATCGGCTCTAGGAGATTTATGATGTAGTATGATTAATGCCTTCAAGAGAAAATCTAAATTAAATTTTATAGCATTTGAGTGACCAAATAGCTCATTTTTATAATGCCGTTGGAGGCAGAAAAATGTCATATTAAAGGGATTCAGAAGCATTGTCAAGACCATCAAAACCTGGAACTCTAGTGGTTCTCACATACCTCATTTTATGCGTATTACGAATCAAAGCATCTAGAATAGCGTATGGTTTCCAAATTTCTCTTCCGTAACAAAGATATTTGAAATTGAAGTGTTCTGAATTTTAATTATCCACTGGAAAGTTATAACCGTGTACAAAGTCAGTACAATGAGTTAGCAAGTGTCACTTTGCAATTTGTACATCATATTAAAGGGACTTAGTAACATTGTCCAAATCCTCAAAATAAAATTTTAATTCTAGCGGTTCCCTCATACCTTGTTGTAAAAATCATGGGACAGGTTGCGGTTTTTCAAATTTCCCTTTCGTTACAAAGATGTACGATTGAAGTATTCAGATAAGAAAAACTCCGGGCGAGTTTTTCTTCTGTGTACAAAGTGAGTGCAGTGAGTTAGTGCATATCACTTTGCATTTTCGCTCATTACTTGGCCATGCAATGTCCATTTGACTTGAAATTTTCACGCAATACCCTGTGGACATATGAGATAACAACAATATACATTGCATCAACCATTCATCACATTTTGCACATGTCAACAAAGTTACTAGATCCCTTTAAAGGGATAGAGTAACATTTTGGATTTCTGGGAAATGGTATACACAATTACAAATGACTAAGTAAAAAGCCTGTTCTCATTCAAAAATAGCCGTTAAAACTCAAGAGGGCGCTATCTAAAAACTCATAGGTTTCAACCATTTTTCATACAAAATTATGCCTGTGATGTTTTTTTAAAATAACGATTAAAAAGAAATATCATTAACAACTATTTAAAAACCTCTTTTGAATTTTTTTGAAAGAAGTGAATAAGCATTTTATGTATTTTCTTAAGATTCAGGATATCGCCTGGCGCTAAACGATATATGTGACCTTACACCACAAAACGACCGTTATGTCGCTGTGGTAGTTTCTCTTTTATTAGCTAAAATAGTCAAATTTTGATCCAAAAATGAGATTTAGGATTTTGGTATTTCCTGAATAAGCAGATTTTAATCTAGCTTCTGTAACATTTTGAGCATTGGAAATCATGTTTAAATATTATTTATTCATCTAATTCATGTGATCTTATTACAGCGCTTTAATAGAAGCTGATCTTTTAAATGGCCCGTTTCTCCCTTATTTTAAAAATGCTTCAGCCATATTCCAAATCTTTGGTGTTCATTTTGAGAGGGTTTGCTTAGTCCAAATATGACGAATGATATACCATTTTAAGGGCAATGACTTCTATTTTAATGTGTTGTGAAAATCAGCACAATCGTTTTTCCCGACTTATTGGTCGTTTTGTGGTGTAAGGTCACATATAAATAAAATATTTTGAAATCAAATTTTACAACTGTAAAAGCATTCGAAAGGGAATGATTCTCATTTCACATGTTTTATTCAATGAACTTTCAAATGGAATTAAAACCAACCAAAACTCTTACAATTGTTGTGGGGGGAAGTACCAATATTCAAGCTTAGATTTGCAAAGGGCTAATTTGTCTTTATAATGAAAAGATTACATAAGTAATAATGATCCATGATGCAGAATAGAAAGATGTTTTTAGTGTTTTCGTGGTACCATGGAATATTTTTTTTGTGTAAACTTTGAGATGCCTGCAAAAGGAGAACCGCACTTTTAAAGGTCCAATTGACATGAATTAATAGCCTCTTAGACTGATAGTCTAATAGTTTTGTATAACACAACAATACATTTAATTTTGTCTCGCAAACAATATTAACCCGTTCAGGACTGGTCCTGAAAATACTCGGGCTTGGGTCTATGGAAAATACATGTTGTAGCAGAATCAGTCCGTCCTGAACGTAACGGGTTAATCCTTTGTGATTCAATTGTTTTTTTTTGTTTCAATGCCACAGGGATAATATGGAATTTTGTGACAAACTCTAATTGAGATTAAGGATGCTCTTTTGATTGATTTGAAAGGTCCAATTGACATTAATTAACCCCTTAGACTGATAGTCTAATAATTTTGTATAACACAATAATACATTTAATTTTGCCTTGCAAAAAATATTAACCCGTTCAGGACTGGTCCTGAAAATACTCGGGCCTTGGGTCTATGGAAAATACATGTTACATAGCAGAATCAGTCGGTCCTTAATGGGTTGATCCTTTGAGTGATTCAATTGTCATTTGTTTGTGTTTATAATGCCACAGGGGTAATTTTGTGACAAACTCTAATTGAGATTAATGACGCTCTTTTGATTGATTTGATACTTTGTTTGTAAGCAAAAACAAAGTTGATATTGCCGTATCAACTCATCAGGGGATTAAGATAATTATCATCTATTTTACAGTGAGATTTATTACATTAAAATCATGTTGACTAGTTCTATCATGTGTCAATTATTGTCGTGTATAATTTGATGATTATCTTACAGCTTTTCATTGTATGATTTATTAGTTGCAGGGAATAAATCACAAATGTCAAGTTTAGACTTTAAAATAACTTGGAATTTACATCTTTTGAGCAATATGAATGATATAAATATCATTGGTAAATGATTTATTGGTTATAAATGTGAACAATTCTTTTGGTCAATTTTTAATTTCTTAAAATAAAGAAGTTAATTTGCATGTTTTTCTCTACAAATCTAATGAAGATATGAAAATACTGTATGCGGTTACAATTCATGTCAAGTCAGATCATGTGACTAAATGTGCAATGTTCAATTACATTAAAATATAAAATATGTGCATTCACCCAAGGTGCACTTCACTTTCCAAATCTTTATATTTATGAGTTTGTAAACTTTCTATTCTTAGTAACAATTTGTGTCATTCATGTACGTACGTACATGTACTTTTAAAACATGTATTAAAATGGATGAGTCTCGCAGTCTGAAGTTTATGCAACTGTTTTATGACTACATGTGTCCGGGGAATCGATTCTGTGTAATAAAACAAGATGAACAAGTGTTCTAGACTAGTTGATTTTCTACAAGCTTTATGATCTACGAAGAGTACAATTTAGGGCCAGGGTTGTGCATGAATTTTGCGATTAAATACCTGAATCGGGTTACTAAAGCTTGTATAACCTGTACTAAAAATGGATGAATCTCACAGTCTGAAGTTTATGCAACTGTTAAATTACGCCTACATGTGTCTCGGGAATCAATTCTGTGTAGAATAAAACGAGATGAAAAAGTGTTCTAGACATGTAGATTTTCTACAAGCTGCATCTACAATTTAGGGGCAAGGTTGTGCATATGCAATTAGACACCTGAATCAGGCCGACTACCTCTATTTCCATCTGAATCTGATAATAAAAAACAGCTACCCTCTAATATAATTCTTCAATCTTCTCAAGAGTCAAATGAAAAAGAAAAAAAAAAAACAAGCACACTGATGTAGCCTGCTCAGGTGGCTCGTTTAGATCCTTTCATTTCCTGACTATCCTTAATGAGTAGCAGAGAATTTGACTGCCATCTTGTTGGCCAGTAGTAATCAGTCCAACACAGTTGCCTTAACCCTCTAACAGACCGGGCTTTTCCGAACCATCAAAAGACTGGGGACCTGGCACTCACCCCAAGGATAATTAAATCAAAGTTTGTATGGAAAGTGTGAGGGATCATGCGAAGTGATGCACAGCTTTTTATTAATTGAATTGAAAGATAATAAGGAAACTGACCAGAAATATTTAAAATTAATGAAAATGAGCAAAGAAAATAAGGCTTCACAATTAAATAGGCCTCGTGAGCAAAGAAAAATAGGCTTCGCCGGCGTAGCTTATTTAATTTAATTTTTCTTTACTCATTTTCATTCATTTAAGATATTGACTGGTCAGCTTCCTTTATGTTTGAATTAAATTTGTTACCATATGGTTGGAAATACACAATTTCTAATGAAAAAAAAAAGGAATTATCTTTTATCTAGTTAATGTAGCTAGCATGCTCAGGTGGTGGATTGAGTTCCTTTAATTTCCTGTCAATATCTTTAATGAGGAGCGGGGAATTTAACAGCATTCTGGTCGGCTTGTATCAATCAGTCTGACAACATTGCCTAAATAAAAAAAAACACTAGTGTTTACTGTAGTGTTTGCTCTGAAATTTACAGAAGTTATTAGACTCAGGCATAAGACAGAATACTAATCAGAGGGAGTCGATTTAACCCTAAGTTATTTTAGCCAATGGATTAAATTCAATAGAAATGTTTGGAAATTTAACATTCTGATAAAAAATAATTTCTGTTATAATGTAACATGCTGACAGGCCCGTAGCTACATGCAGGGGGGTGCGATGGGTATGTACGCATCCCCCAAATTCAGAAAGGTCCACTTTTTGTCGGTCTCGGATCCATTTAAACCAGTGGTCTCAGGCAACATTTGGTCTTGTTGCCCCCCCGCCCCCGATCTCGGGCATGATCGGTCTCGGTTCTGATTTGGAAATTACGCCCCCCCCCCCCCCCCCCCCCCCCCTTGGAAAATCCTGGCTACGGGCCAGGCTCAGGTGATAGATTTACAATATCTCTAATGAAGGGCAGAGAATTAACAGGCTTCTGGTTGGCTCATGGCAATGAGGCTGTCTGATGTGTGATTACTCCTAACTAGCAACAGTTGCTACTTCTGTAGGGTCATTAATTTACTAATTTGTTAGTTTGTTAACATTTCTTACATTTATTGTTCTCTTGTTATCTTTGATCATTTTGGTGATAAAGTTATTGTGACATTAATTAAGTGATTAATTAGTTAATTAATTAATTAATTAATTCATTCATTCATTCATTAATTCAGTCATTCATTGATTGATTGATTGATTGATTGATTGATTCATTGATTCATTGATTGATTGATTCATTGATTCATTGATTCATTCATTTACAACTGAGTGTTTATTGTTGCTTTAAAATCTATTAGAATCATGTACATTATAAATTTCCGACAGAGATTTAAATGTAACATGTTTTTGTTGATTTCAATCGCTTCGCTGTTTGCAAGGTATTGAATTATTAGACTTTAACTTTGACAGTGAATAATGAACAAATTAGATTATCAACATACTTCTTGTACCAGCATTTTTCGTGAATATCATAAATTTGTTTAGAATATTATATACAAGTCAGGATAAATCTGACTATATCTATTTTCAACATACTGTCCAACTCTTGACTAACAGAGTAACGGTATAGTTTGAAATTAAAACTTGTGTATTTGATTGCAGAATAGGTAAATAGCTGACAAAAAGCTTTAGAAGTAAAGCCTTTTCAACCCTGGTATTTGCCTGAAGTTGAATATAATCATCTTAATGGTACAAATCTATTTAAGGTGTGTGTGTTGTTTATCACAGACTGTTGAAAGTAAAGCAAGTACACCATTGACATTTCTGCTGAAAAAGTATTTAGTGTGATGACATTCAAGACGATACATGTTATTAGTTACAATGATTGCCTTCAGTTAACGGCATCCATCAACTTCACATAAGATTTGTCAAGTTTAGAGATATATTTGAGACTTCAATCCTACATATATGCATACCAATATTTTAAGAATCTTCCGAATGATAATCAAATTTTTAAAGAATACTTGTTTACCAGTTTATGCAGTTAAAAATTAAAATTTATGTCAGATCATCTAGACCTACAGCCCATTGATTTTGAAATGAAATTGAAAAGCCTTCTGGAACATGTTTGATTAAATCATGAATATCTCCATAATTAGGGAGACATTTGAAAAATCAAACCCATTTCATCCTGTTGTTACTATAAACCAAGTGACAAGGTACAAGAGAAGTATGAAAGCTCCAAGCGACTTTGATTTATAAGTGAATTTGATAAAAAGTTATTGGATCACTTTAAGCCCTTTTACCTCTAATATTTCTGCTAAAAGTTGCCATGCTTGTTGATGATAGTCGATGTGTTTTTGTCTGATAACCTGTTCCCTTTGAGATTCTGAAATCCTCATGGACTTAATTTGTGCATAGCCCACCAGGTTCCCATAGGCAAGGAATTAACCAGAACTTTCCCTCAAGATTCTGAAATCCTCAGACTTTGCACATTCTGTTATATTATGTTTGTTTACTGCCCCCCCCCCCCACCACCCCAAAACAAAATACAAATAAATCAAAAACAAAAATCCTCAATTATATGCCCATTTTCTGTGGATATTTTTCAGCTTTTTTTTATCCTTCAAATATTTAAAATCCATCTGAAGTAAGTGCCATGTTTTTTTTAGCTAGCCCAGTTCTTGATAAATAGATTAACATTGAGCTGTAATTTGAATCAAGATCAATCCTTTACCAAGGCCAAATCAGATTTCACCATCATGTAAATGTGTGTTTTAATCTGAAGTATTTGAGTTTGTTAAATTTGTTTTATTTGTCAAAAGATTCATGAAAGTCTCAAGCTAAGCTTTTTCACCAAATGGATTACATGTGTTTGTTGACTGCCCCCCCCCCCCCAAACAAAAATAGATAAAATCCTCAAGTTATATGCCCATTTCTGTGGATATTTTTCAGCTCTATTTTACCCTTCAAATGGGATAACTTGAAATCCACAAGTGCCATGTTTTTTTAGCTAGCCCAGTACTAGATAAATAGATTAAAGGGACTAAGTAACATTGTCCAAATCCTCAAAATAAAATTGTAATTCTAGCGGTTCCTTTATACCTTGTTGTATTCGTATTAACAATAAAATCATGGGACAGCTTTCGGTTTTTCAAATTTCCCTTTCATTACAAAGATATGTATGATTGAAGTATTTAGATAAGAAAATCTCCGGGCGAGATTTTCATCCCTGTACAAAGTGAATGCAGTGAGTTGGTGAATATCACCCAATATCACTTTTGCATTTTCGCTCATTACTTGGCCATACATTGTCCATTTGACCTGAAATTTTCACACAATACCCTGAGGACATATGAGATAACAACAGTATACATTGCATCAACCATTCATCAGTTTTTGCACATCTCAACAAAGTTACTAGATCCCTTTAAAATTGCGCTGTAATTTGAGTGAAAATCCAACCTTTACCAAGGCCACATCATATTTCACCATCGCATAATTACTTGTTATACGTTGAAGTAGTGGAGATTTTTTCAATTTGTTTATAATTTATCAAAAGATTCATAAAAATCTCTTAAACACCATGGACATACATGTACATAGTGTGCAAGGTGAGTATGTCATTTCTATGAATTGGCACTGGAAGGCTATTATTTTTGCGTAGATTTTCTTTCTCCTTTTCCATGCTAGCGGCAGCCGTGACCCAATTTAATAATAATTATTAATATCTTCAGGATTTGGACAGTTGTCGCAATAACACTGCTCCATGTTTTTGATAAATTTATCAAAATTAGAGGGAGATTACTCGTGGGGAAAGGAAATTTATCTTTCCAGTATTCCCGGGGAATCAGTTTAATCAGGAATTCATCTTCAATTTTTGTTTGCATCGCATCGGAGAGGCATGTTTTATTCACAGTTTATTTGTTTGTGCTTGGAATTTGTCAAAACTAATTTAGATTGAGCCATCATTAGATTCAGTTATTAGGCTTTCCATGAATTTTCATGAATTTAATGAACTTTGTGCTGAATAAACTCAATAGGGATTTGATTATTTGTAGTATTTTTGTGTTTTTCCTAACCTACTAATAATACACTTTATCTTTTTATAATGTTGTCCAATCTAGCACTACTTTCTACTCTTGATTGTGTATTATAATATTCAAGTGAGGAAGTCATATTACTGGAAAAGAATTATCATATCCAGGGGCGTAGCGACAGGAGGGCATGGGGACACGTGCACCCCCCCCCCCCATTAATTTGAACAAAGCAATAGGAAACATAAAGGGACATTTTTTGGGGAAAAAACAAAGAAATACATAAGGTGTCCCCCCCCCCCCCCCCCCCCCCCCCCCCCCCCCCCCCCCCCCCCCCCCCCCCCCCCCCCCCCCCATCAGTCCAACCACGCGACACCACTGACTCTATCATATATTGATGGGCACAGGAAAAGTGTATATTTAAAGATAAAAAAGGTCTTCAACATTTTAGCCATGAGGCCTGAGGGGGCACAGGTTATTTGATTCACAAGCAAAACAAGAACAAGTCTTGAACATTTACATGTATGTGCCTGATATGTATGATCTGTACTTTGAGAATAACAGGATTTTACAGATTTATTTTGTCTTTTTTTCTACACATAGGCATGATTTATTGGTGTGTGTATGTATGTATGTATGTATGTATGTATGTGTGTGTGGGGATGGGGGGGGGGGGGGGGGGAGGGGCGGGCATGCCCCAGCCTCCCCCGTTACTATGCCCCTGTTACACGAGAGGCATGTGCGTGACCGAGTTGTAGAATTGATTATCTGTCTTCTCAATTCTTAAATGTAGTACTCGGTCACAACCCTCCTCATTACCCCCAAATGAAATTAGGTTTAAATGACTCAATTTTTGATGGAATCAATGTATGAAAGTAATATGTAGTTTAAAATCAGTAATGATTTTCTGTTACTACTCTAGATAGCACAGTCTAGAATGCAAGTATGGTAACTAAATTGATTGGAATTCTCAATATTTCCATTTAATACCAATTAATTAACATTATTTTATCCAATTGACATGTTTTATAATCCATTTTCACCATTTGACATTTGAACATTTCTCTACTTGTACTGTGTCTGAATCAGAACTTTCTTTATGTTACAGTAAATGTCCTGTCTAATGATTAATTGTACTATTGATAATAATTACAAGAAATTAATAAACCATTCTTTATTTTAGATACCAATACCAACTTAAGGTATTTTTAACTTCAAATTTGAATCATGATCATTGCCCTTTGCATTGTAATTCTTAAATTATTTTATTTATATTTCTGCTCATTGCTTTTAAAGATTTGTTATTTTTTTCTTAATAAATTGTCTAAGTTTGTTTTATTCTTTACAATTAAATATGGCACAAATAGATTGTCGGAAGTTTTGTATAATTCTTGGAATTGAATTTGACACCTAAAGAGTTATTTTTTGTCTATTCACCACCACGTCTCTCCATCTTTCTGTCTGATATATTGATTCACAGGAGTCAAGCTTGTAACTTTCTCTGATTTTGTTTGTATTTATACATTTTTTCCTCAATGAATTGTCTAAGTTTTGTTTAATTCTTGCCATTGAATTTGACAGCCAAAGAGGCAAGCTTGTCACTTTCTCTGTTTGTTTTTTTCTCAATGAATTGTCTAAGTTTTGTTTTCAATGAATTCTCTTAGTTTTGTTCTTCAATGAATTGTCTAATTTGTGTTTTTCAATGAATTGTCTAAGTTTTATTTAATTCTTGCAATTGAATTTGGCACCTAAAGAGTTAAATTTTTCAACACACCTCATCTCTCCCCTCTCTCTCTTTCTTTCTCTCTGTTTTGATTGATCCCCAGGAGTCAAGCCCCTCACTTTCTCTGATTGGACCAAGATCGATGCGGAGGAGCGGGTTCGCGGGGAGCGGGTCGGCAAGCCGCGGGAAAAGCTGACCAGGATAGAAGAGATGATTGGCGTTGCTGCTAAAACAGAGGAAGAGAAATAAAGAAGAAGCAAAGTTTTACAATGAATGCTTTTCTCATTGACTGGAGTGACAATTAAAATCAGACGTCTACAAATTTATGTCGGGGAGTTCCCGGGGAGCGGGTCGGCAAGCCGCGGGAAAAGTTGACCAGGATAGAAGAGATGATGGGCCTATGCTCACACGGAGGAAGGGAAATAAAGAAGAAGCAAAGTCTTAATACAATAAATTACTTTTCTCATTGACTGGAGTGACAATTAAAATCAGACTTCTACAAATTTATGTCGGGGAGTTCACAGGGAGCAGGTCGGCAAGCCGCGGGAAAATTGACTCGGATAGAAGAGATGATGGGCGTAGTTGCTAAAACGGAGCAAGGGAAATAAAGAAGAAGCAAAGTTTTACAATGAATTGCTTTTCTCATTGACTGGAGTGACAATTAAAATCAGACTTCTACAAATTTATGTCAGGGAGTTCCCGGGGAGCTCCCGGGGAGCGGGTTGGCAAGCCGCGGGAAAAGTTGACCAGGATAGAAGATATGATGGGCCATGCTCACACAGAGGAAGGGAAATAAAGAAGAAGCAAAGTCTTAATACAATAAATTACTTTTCTCATTGACTGGAGTGACAATTAATATCAGGCTTCTACAATTTTATGTTGATCTGTGCATTTGTCACACTCACAATGAATGAGCGTGTCGGCTAGTCACATGAAAAGTTGACCAGGATAGAAAGATGGGCGTTGCTCACAAATTCCCACAATGAATTGCTCTCCTCTGTGACTGGACTGACAATTACTATCAAACTTCTACAATTTTATGTTGATCTGTGCATGTGTCACACTCACAATGAATGAGTGGGTCGGCAAGTCACATGAAAAGTTGACCAGGATAGAAGAGTTGATGGGCGTTGCTCACACGGACGAAGACAAATTCCCATAATGAATTGCTTTCCTCCGTGACTGGAGTGACAATTAATATCAGGCTTCTACAATTTTATGTTGATATGTGCTTGCGTCACATGCGTCACACACACTCACAATGATGAGAGAGTCGCGGGTAAAGTTGACAAGGATAGAAGAGATGGTGGGCGTTGCTTCATTGGTATGGAGAAGATGTTTTAGGTTGCTCAACTGAACACTGATCACTGAAGAAAAACACGACATAGAGAATAATCTCATAATAAATTGCATCTCTATGTGACTGGACTGATAATAAACTACACATGTTTGAAAGGCGAAGGATTTTTATGGTGCGTCAGGCAATATCTGGTGAATATCCTTCCAGTGTAATTGTATGTTGTTGAAGCCTCCCATTAAGAAACAAGTATTTACAAATTTTGTTTAATTTAATTCTTTCATAATTGATAGAGAATATATTTTAGATTGCTCAACTGAACACTGATGAAGAAAAAGAAAAACAAGACTTAGAGAATAATCTCAAGATTAATTGCATCTCTAAGTGACTGGACTGATAATAAACTACACATGTATGAAAGGCGAAGGATTTGTGTGGTGTTTACTGATTATGAAGTCAGACATAATATCTAGTGAATATCCATGCAGCTCAGGGAATACACAGTAATTGTATTTTCGTTGGCTTTTTTTCAAGCCTCCCATTAATAAATAAATATTTAAACAAATTTGTTTGCATTCATCTTTTTGATAATTCAAACAATCTGTTGACTCTCTTTGTAAAAATGTAGGCTGCTTTTGGGAGCTACAGTTCTGGACACCCATTGTCAGTGGTAAAGCGTGGTCAGACTGATTGGGGAGGGGGGAGGGGGGGGGGGGGAGGGGGGGGGCGGGGGGCACACTCCATGTATTTCTTTATTTTGTAAAGGATTTCCCCCATGTTTGTTATTGTTGTTTTATCATAACATTAGAGGGCACATGACCTCCCCGCGCTATGCATTTTCCTGACACATAACGTTAACATTTTCCCCACGGGAGTAGGTGTTTGTTTCACAACAACATGTACAAGAAAATAAAGGTTGATGGATTTGCTAAAGTAGACGAGGACAAATTGATCTTGAAAAATAAAAGTAACTGTGTCCCTTTGTATGTAATGTTACGCCTGCTAGATACACTATGTGTGCTTAATTCACACAAACAAAATACAAACCGTAGAATCGGAGATTGGTTCTTACAGAAGAAAACAAACGGATGGAAAAGGTGGACATGGCGGGTGCACTTGCCCTCAAAACTTGCCCCCAAAGGCCAAAACCATACAAAATGCGGTCAAAACTGTCTTTAAAGGTACCACCACCCACAAATAATATTCTTATAAATGAAAGGTAACTTTGTTAGTAGTCCATTCCACCAACTAAATCAGAAAAATATGTTTCAGAAAGTTATATAATAGGAAAACGCATCAACATACCAAAGCACATGTTCGTGGCGGTCTGCGGACGAAGACTAACAGTTGTCTAGAATGGACACATCGTCCGCGATTCTATTGTCTCCAAACGTACACGTGGATAGAATTGTCACACTCGCAGACGTTTGGCGCATAGGAACCATGAGACCAATTGGGTTCCGTAAGTGGTGGTAATTAATTGTATTGTTTATGAATTACACAACCCTTTGCAAAGTGTTGTTTATCTATTTGATATCGCACAACGGTACCAAAACATATATGTATTTGTTGTTCTTTGCCTAGTGGTCCCCTTTAACAACTATCCAAGGGAGATATGGGCAGTTCTGTGAGCAGGTGGTCTTTGTAGACAGGATATTTCATGTGCAAGCATAATAATAATAATAATATACATTTACATGTATAGAGCTCAAATTGCAAAGAGCCTCTAAGCGCTATTATCTTTACCTCGATCAACGGATACACACTTCTATCGTTCCTGCAGACAAAGTGTACAATTTCCACTCCCTGGGTAGTATTCCAGCCAGTCGCTTGTTAGGCGCGCACACAGTGCTCAGGAACCACGTTCCCATCCTTCCGGGTCCCCATTTATACACCTGGGTAGAGAGCAGCAATAGTGGATTAATTGTCTTGCTGAAGGACAAACGCAACGGACAATACACTGGATTCGAACTCGGGATCCCACTCATGAGCGCGCGCTCTACCAATCTTGCCACACCACGACCACAAAGCATGCTCTCTAAGCATACAAGTATGGTGGTCTCCATTTATAGACAAGTGGTGGTTATAGGCAGGTTGTCATTGCACAAGAGAGTCAAACAGTAGGTAGGCACTATCAGTGAAACAAATACAGGGGTACTCTAGGCGAATTTGACCCGAAATGCCAGAAGAGCCCTCAGAAATCAATACAAAGAGCCCCTATAAATTTTAAGAACAGTTCAATACAAATTAAATTTTTAGAGTGCTACAGCCTACAATCATGTAGGCAAGCTTGATAAGTTAATTTTGATTCCCTGGTCATTATAGAGTCAAGACGGGTGGTCACTATTGTTCGTTGACTGGGGTAACGGTTAAAGGGGACCACCAGGCAAAGAACAACACATAATAATATGTTTTGGTCCCATTTTGTGATGTCAAATAGATACCCAACAATTTGCAAAGGGTTGTGTAATTCATGAACAAAGCAATTAATTACCACCACTTACGGAACCACTATTATTTCCTGGTTCCGTGCGGGCCAAACATTTGCGAGTGCGCCAATGCTATGCACGCGTACGTTTGGAGACAATAGAATCCCGGACGATTCGTTCGCTCTGGACAAAGTAGTCTTCGCACATGCAGACCCATGAACGCATGCTTTAGAATGGTGATGCGTTTGTATATTTTTGTTCTGGAAACATATTTTTGTGGACTTGTTGATGGAATGGACACTGCAAGATGAAATAGGATATATACATTCAAAGCATACCTGGGAATACATTGCATCTTCATGTAATTATTACAACTCTCCAAAAGGTGCTTGTTTCTCAAAAATGCAGTTGCACACGCCGCCTCCGCTTAAAAAACAAACAAAAAATGATGAAAAGACCAAGCATGCAGGAATGATGGATTGCCTAGCACAGAAACAGACACTTGGCGGGACGTTTAATAAGATTCATAGAAAACAATTCCGAGATTGATTGCAGCTCTCCTTGACTGAACTAGAAATCAAACTTGGGCAGTTGAGAAGGAGAAGGGCGCTAAGCCACTTTTTGTTTTCTTCTGATATAATCATACTTTTAATGTTGGAGAACCTCAATAATAGCTCTCTTATTGTTTTGTTATTAACACTCCACAGTTAAGAAATAATCATTATCTGAACAGTTGGGATGACATAGAGAAAAGGCTCCGATCTGAATAATGGTTTAAGCAGAACTCAATTTAGCAAAAATCGACTTTACTTTTTAAAACGCCCTTCTCACTCTCACCCGACAACATGACGGATTAGTGATCTTCTTTCAGTTGCCACGACACACCAATGAAAACATATTGTCTATCAGTGACAACAATTAATTAGGGCGCAGGGGTCACAAGGCGCCTGAAAATACCAAAAAAGAGCCCCACAAAATAGCCCAACTTGATAAAAGAGCCCCCCATAAATCTTGTAGAGTTCATTGCAATACATCAATATAGAGAATGCTGCTTCAATGTAGGCGTTGCATCTAAATGTTGATTTTAGATGTTTAGGGGTGATTGTTTGAATATTTATTTATTTATTTTTGTTATTTTATGTATTATTATTATAATTTGTTTATATATATATATATATATATATATATATATATATTTTTTTTTTTTTTGGGGGGGGGGGGAAATTAGTTTCCCTTGGAGTTGTACCCTTTTCTGATTGTTTAAATTGAATTTTATGGTTTATTTGCACATTAATAAATCAATCATCTATCATCTTTAATTGTCCATTATTCCTCCCGTAATACAACATCTGTTGCACTGTTAATGCATCTTCCATCTAAACTTTAGGGTCCTGTTTCATAAAACTTCATCAGTTGTTGTAAGTGTCCAATTAAAGTTACTAGTAGGTCCCGGCCAATCAGCATATTAGAGCATCGCAGATGTTGCCATGGTAGTTACAATAATTGGATACTTACAACAACTGCAATAATTTTTAAACGAAATAATGCCCTGATTAAGCCTGAAGAAAATTACCTTTAATTTATTCTTAGAAATCGCTTCATTTATACATATTTGTGTATACTTTTCATTCCTTCATCCAATAATTTAAGGAAATAGCTTCATTTATAAATGAACTTGTTTCTTGTATTGTAATGCTCCTGCCAGTACGATAATTTATTGATGACATTCACGGTGATACTGTCAGAAACATATTCGCAGAATAACGTGTCTCTGACTAACGTATAATATTATATATGTTTCCATATACACATTATTGTTACAACAGGTAATTCTGTATTGACATACCAGATCGAATGAATTGCCATTTTCATGGCAGGCTTGTTGTAATTCTGTCACTAGACAGACGTTATCATGATGTATTGCATGCATGTATCAATGACAATATCATATATGAGTTTGGCTCCATGTT